>JAMWET010000889.1:0-55013 GCA_024036415.1 Prochilodus magdalenae
CTGTAACCCCCCCGTACTGATCCTCCACTGACATTCCGAGCAGCCACTCTACCATCCGCAACACCCATCACACGACAACTGATGTCTCAACAGGGAAACCGGTCCCCACTGATCCCTCGGCAGATCGCAGACAGGTGGACAGCTAGAACTTGATCCTGATCTACTGATCTAGCTGGCCTCTGACCATTTTCTCACTGACCCGTACTAACGAGAGATATAGAGCAGGCAGCCTCTGGTGATATTTTTCGTTTACTACGAACTGAGAGTGTGAGTCACTTCCTGTTTGTTCTGTTGGTTACAGTGCTGTATCAAAAGGAGGAAGAATGGAGAAGGAGGAGAAAGAGTATAAGGAGGAGAAAGAGAAAGGGAGGAGCGAAAAAAAGGAGGAGAAAGACAACTAAACATACAACAGAATTATTATCCCAAAGAAGAGGAGAGGGAGAGAGGGAGAGAGGGAGGGAGAGAGAGAGAGAGAGTGATATATCAGGCTCTAATATCAGCAGTCATATATCAGGGTCTAATATCAGCAGTGATATACCAGGGTCTAATCTCAGCAGTGATATATCAGGGTCTAATATCAGCAGTGATATATCAGGGTCTAATCTCAGCAGTGATATATCAGGGTCTAATATCAGCAGTGATATACCAGGGTCTAATCTCAGCAGTGACATATCAGGGTCTAATCTCAGCAGTGATATATCAGGCTCTAATATCAGGCAGGTGATTATATTCAGAGCTCTAATAGCAGTCAGTCGATGTTCATTGACTCATCCTGTGCTCTTCCTCTAATCTCAACAGTGATATATCAGGCTCTAATCTCAGCGGTGATATATCAGGCTCTAATATCAGCAGTCATATATCAGGCTCTAATCTCAGCAGTCATATATCAGCGTCTAATCTCAGCAGTGATTTATCAGGGTCTAATCTCAGCAGTGACATAGCTCTCGTTCTAACCTCAGCTGGATATGGTCAGGCTCATGATTCTCTCAGCAGTGACATACCAGGGTCTAATCTCAGCAGTAACATATCAGGGTCTAATCTCAGCAGTGACATATCAGGGTCTAATCTCAGCAGTGATATATCAGGGTCTAATCTCAGCAGTGACATATCAGGCTCTAATCTCAGCAGTGACATATCAGGGTCTAATCTCAGCGGTGATATATCAGGTTCTAATCTCAGCAGTGATATATCAGGCTCTAATCTCAGCAGTGACATATCAGGGTCTAATCTCAGCAGTGATGTATCAGCGTCTAATCTCAGCATTTGATGTATCAGGCTCTAATCTCAGCAGTGACATATAAGGCTCTAATATCAGCAGTGATATATCAGGCTCTAATATCAGCAGTGATATATCAGGCTCTAATCTCAGCAGTGACAAATCAGGGTCTAATCTCAGCAGTGATATCAGGGTCTAATCTCAGCACTGATATATCAGCGTCTAATCTCAGCAGTGATATATCAGGGTCTAATCTCAGCAGTGACATATCAGGGTCTAATCTCGGCGGTGATATATCAGGGTCTAATCTCAGCAGACATATACCAGGGTCTAATCTCAGCAGTGACATATCAGGGTCTAATCTCAGCAGTGACATATCAGGGTCTAATCTCAGCAGTGATATCAGGGTCTAATCATGGCAGTGACATATCAGTCTCTAATATCAGCGGTGATATATCAGGGTCTAATATCAGCAGTGATATATAAGGCTCTAATATCAGCAGTGATATATCAGGCTCTAATCTCAGCAGTGATATATCAGGCTCTAATCTCAGCGGTGATATCAGGCTCTAATATCAGCAGTCATATATCAGGCTCTAATCTCAGCAGTGACTTATCAGGCTCTAATCTCAGCAGTGACATATCAGGGTCTAACCTCAGCAGTGATATGTCAGGCTCTAATCTCAGCAGTGACATACCAGGGTCTAATCTCAGCAGTGACATATCAGGGTCTAATCGCGTGACAATATCAGGGTGGGGGGGGGTGGGGGTTTTTTTTTTTCCCCCCCCCCCACCTAATCTCGTCGGTATATCATAAAACCTGACCAACTTCCAAAACATCCTGTCAGATAATGCGTCTATGTATTGAACCCGAAATCAATCAGCAAACGGAACACCATAACTCAAAGGTAATGCATGCTGTATGGGGCACAACATCCATAAGGGTTCTTCATTAAAAAAATCCTCGGCACTAACATATCAGGGTCCCCCCCCCCCCCTATTAAATCTCAGCAGACATATACCAGGGTCTAATCTCAGCAGTGACATATCAGGGTCTAATCTCAGCAGTGACATATCAGGGTCTAATCTCAGCAGTGACATATCAGGGTCTAATCATGGCAGTGATATATCAGGGTCTAATCTCAGCAGTGATATATCAGGGTCTAATATCAGCAGTCATATATCAGGGTCTAATATCAGCAGTGATATATCAGGGTCTAATCTCAGCAGTGACATATCAGGCTCTAATATCAGCAGTGATATGTCAGGCTCTAATCTCAGCAGTGACATACCAGGGTCTAATCTCAGCATTTTTGATAGGATCAGGGGACTAATCTCGTGACGGTTGATATATCAAGTGTCTACTCTCAGCAGAGATTATACCAGGTGTCGACTCTTCGAGCAGTGACATATCAGGGTCTAATATCAGCAGTCATATATCAGGGTCTAATCTCAGCAGTGATATCAGGGTCTAATCATGGCAGTGATATATCAGGGTCTAATATCAGCAGTCATATATCCGGGTCTAATCATGGCAGTGATATATCAGGGTCTAATCTCAGCTGTGATGTATCAGGCTCTAATATCAGCAGTGATATATCAGGCTCTAATATCAGCAGTGATATATCAAGCTCTAATCTCAGCAGTGACATATCAGGCTCTAATATCAGCAGTGATATATCAGGCTCTAATGTCAGCAGTGACATATCAGGGTCTAATCTCAGCAGTGATATATCAGGGTCTAATCCCAGCACTGATATATCAGCGTCTAATCTCAGCAGTGATATATCAGGGTCTAATCTCAGCTGTGATGTATCAGGCTCTAATCTCAGCAGTGACGTATCAGGCTCTAATCTCAGCAGTGACATATCAGGCTCTAATCTCAGCAGTGATATATCAGGGTCTAATCTCAGCGGTGATATATCAGGTTCTTATCTCAGCCGTGATATATTAGGCTCTAATCTCAGCAGTGACATATCAGCGTCTAATCTCAGCAGTGATATATTAGGGTCTAATCTCAGCAGTGATGTATCAGGCTCTAATCTCGGTGGTGATGTATCAGGGTCTAATCTCAGCGATGATGTATCAGGTTCTAATCTCAGCGGTGATGTATCAGGGTCTAATCTCAGCGGTGATGTATCAGGGTCTAATCTCAGCAGTGATGTATCAGTGTCTAATCTCAGTGGTGATGTTTCAGGCTCTAATCTCAGCGGTGATGTATCAGGGTCTAATCTCAGCGGTGATGTATCAGCGTCTAATCTCAGCAGTGATATATTAGGGTCTAATCTCAGCAGTGATGTATCAGGGTCTAATCTCAGCAGTGATGTATCAATGTCTAATCTCAGTGGTGATGTATCAGGCTCTAATCTCGGTGGTGATGTATCAGGGTCTAATCTCAGCGATGATGTATCAGGTTCTAATCTCAGCGGTGATGTATCAGGGTCTAATCTCAGCGGTGATGTATCAGGGTCTAATCTCAGCTGTGATGTATCAGGGTCTAATCTCAGCAATGATCAGGTTCTAGAAGGCTCCAGGAGTTCTGAATCATTAAAGCTGTCACCATGTATTACCTGCTCCTGCACATCTCACAGCAGTAACACTCGGTCTTCACCATCACTCAGAACTCAGACCCAGAGAGATTAAATCTGAACACAGAGTTTCAGCAGCAGCTTCCCCTGAACGTTCCCCCCGAGGGTAGACTGACCCCTCAGAGTCGTCCAGCATGTTCCAGGATTAGCAGCAAACAGAAAGTAAAAACGCTGGACTTTACTGACCGCTCTCCTCGGTACAAACTCCAGCTCACTCGTGAATGATTGATTGATTGATTGATTGATTGTTTGTTCACTGGGTAATTAAACACTTCACCCGTGCATGTATCAAGAGGTTTTACCATCTGTAAGATGAGAACCGGAGAGACTCAGTGTCTTACTGAGCAGTGTCAGTATTGGATGATCAGAGTCTGAACTCTTCACAGCGGTGGTGATGGGTGAACCAGACGGACTCAGAGCCGGACTCTAGTGAATGTCCACCGTGTGAGGACAGATCTGCTGTTGGCCTGGAGACCACTCCTTCATGAAGCGCTCAGCTCCAGTTTTATATCTTCATGGTGTTTATTTATAACGTGTTTACGTGTGACATCATTCTTCATCTGCTGGCTCCGTTAAAGCCTGAGGCTGAACGGGTCTTCCCTCACTAATGAGACGCTCTCTGAAGCTCTCTCTCTAAAGCCTGGTAGACGTTCATCACGCCCCTGCTGTCTGTTCCTCCGGGTCGTACCCCGCTTGGTCCCACTCCTCTGTTCCGCCAGACTTTCTAGGGAGCTAACGAGCCGACAGAGTCCCGAGTGAATCCAGAGAGTCACAAGGTCTGACCACTAATTAGGAGCTGCACCAGGAGATAATCAGGAACCACCAACACAAACATGAGGACACCTCACATCAGCTAAACTGTCACATGTCACATAAACTAGCCGTTTTCAAACGAACACGGTTTAAAATGTCCCGTCCAGGTGTTTCAGACCTCCTCAGTAATACACCAACAAAGAACGGCCCTGATAAACTGAATTACCGATACAGAATCGGAGTGTCCGATATTTTAGCATCAGACTGATCATACAGTGTGTGTAGGTGGAGATGTAGAAGCTCGAAGTGTCTTTTATCAGAACACATCAGTTGTGAACTGTAAAAGTCTATGATGAAACCAGGAATGTTGGTGATGAAAATCTGGAAAACCTGGAAATACTAAGTTCCTTTGGGGGACTATTTGACCTCACAGCGCCCTGCAGCATGTATCCCTCCACCATGAATGGAGTTTAAGGCTGAGATCTTCTCCACACTATCATAAACAGCGTCTCAGACAGAGCATTTAATGCCAAACTAACATTTCTCCACCACTTACAGCGAGATCCAGGCTGATAACTCCACAGCTTCCCTGGCTCTGATGTGGTTCTGATGTGGCTCTGATGTGGTTCTGATGTGGCTCTGATGTGGTTCTGATGTGGTTCTGTGATGGTGCGTAATTTCTATCCTGGACTGATTACATTGGGTCAGCGTGTCATGAGTGATTGATCTCTCTCGTCTGACTGTAGATTAATGAGTCTGGACCACCTGTTCAGGACCACCTGTCTGTTCCAGCAGCTGCACAGTGACTCATTCGAGCATGCAGGAGTCAAGAACAGGACACTTCACTTTTACCCATAATGCCTCACACTGTATAAAAAGTAGATCAAATGGAAACCCCCCCCCATACCTGTCGTAGGTGCAGAAGAACAGTCCAACTGGGATTGTCAATATCCGTGTAGATCAGTGTTTGGGATTTACACTGTACAGCTCATTTACGGGATCTACTGGGATCTATTCAGAGTGAATCACTCCAGGATCCATGTACCCAGTCATAATCTGTACTCAGTAGCTTTCTAACAACACTGCGTCATAGCTAAAAGGCTAAATGCTAACTAAACAGAATGATGATTCAGTTATACAGCATTAAAGACACGGTTTAGATTCTTACTGATCTACAGCTGATCTGTCCCTTTGATCTTCTCTTTGAAGTGTATGAAGTGTTATCAGCTCTGCTGCTCTGATGTCTTTCCCACAGCGTCTGTATGGAATCATATGGAATGTTTAAACAGTGAAATAGAGTTTATACGTCCTGCAGCTCCAACTGAACACACCCACCTTTCACCCTGAGGATGATTGACAGTTCAGCGTCTATGTTCAGATCATATATGCTGTTGTATGACGTGTACCATCCCCAGCATTGTGAACTGAAGTGACGGAGACAGTACGTATACATGTGAGCTGTGCTAGCATGCAGCACTACGAGAACCTACAGCGGTATATGAACCCTACAAGGTCACAGTGGGCAGCACAACCCATCAATAAAGTATCTATCTATCTATCTATCTATCTATCTATCTATCTATCTATCTAAAACAACACTGCTATCTAGAACATTTAGAGTTCTCAGTACTAATCAGTATCCCAATAGACAGGACTTAGCATCAGTGTCAGCAATTAGTAAAGCCGAGTCAGTCTGTTCTCCTTCCTCTGGACCTGCTGAACCTTTATAGACCCTCATTAAAGACCTGCTAAATTAGCATGCTAGGCTAACACTGCAAGTAAAGCAGACTGGGGAGATTCAGGGTGTCCTTCTCTAAAACTCTATAGTCCTCCATAACGCCTCCTCAGATACATACCTGTACTCATCTCCAGCACCTCCCCCAGGGGAGGACTCATATTCCTGTGTGCTGAGATCGGATCATAGATTATCCAGACGCTGGAGCTCAGCTCATAAAGCCGAGTCTACATCCACATTGATCTGTGAGATGTTTGCAGGTCCAGTTATTGACAGTGGGTTAAATCTACGTAAGACAAGTGTAAATATTAGAAAGCTCACAGGAGAAAGTCTAGAAAGAGACAGACGAATAAACCTGCACCGCTGGAACAGCACGTAATGCTAATGGGACACCGCAGCAGCAGCTATAAACCATCAGAGTCCTGTCCATGTAAACCTCTGAGCCAACAGAACTCTATTCAGTAACATTACATTTCCCTCTTAGTGACCAATAACTGATCAACGGAACCATGAAACGCTAAGGAGAAGCTAAACTCCTAACACAGTGCTAATATAGCAGCTAGCGACAGAACATAGCCTCCAGGCTGCTAGTTAGCATGACTGCAACTACAGGTTCGAGGCTAACAGCTCCACACAGTGAGACACAGACTTACAGATGTTTTAATCATCATCTCTACCAGCCTGGTGAACCTCATCTGACAGATGTGGAGCGTTACCGAGGCATGTTGTGTGGGAGGAAACAGTGCTAGCTGTGCTAGCTGTGAGAGAGATCTGCTCCTGCCTCCAAACAGTGTGAGCTAAGACTCAGCAGACCATACCGTAAAGCACCATAGCTATCAGACGGGCAGAGAGAGAGGACACAAAGAGAACCGATGCTAGCTGTTCAGTGGAATTGTGGAAGTGTTTGTGTTGTTATTAAACCACACAGAAAAAAATGTGGACCTACCGGCCCAAAGGAGAGTCCTTCTTTATGGTCCCCAGAGTAGCTTTATGGATCTTTGATTGTTCTATCAAGACACCTTCTTTTGTTTGGTCTGGTTTGGTTAGTTTAGTGCTGGAGCTACACACCTGACCATGCTAATAAACACTCGAACTCACCCAAATCTTTACCCATTACACCTTTCCCAAACCTTCCCGGAAGCCCACAGGCTAATCAACAGGAAACAGACACACCTGTATACCTCGGTATTTAAGGTCGTCAGAGCTGTCAGGGTCACATCTTGTTTAGAGAGGTGATGGGTATGGCATTCAATCTTTCTAGAGAACAGAAAAACCAGAAAATCTAAAACTCCTCTTTCTCTCATAACCGCCTTTTTCCACTCCCAACTTTACGGGTGTTGTCCCAGCTGCAGCCTGCGCCCCCTGGTGGTCAGTCTGTACCTGGTCACTGCGGAACTGAAGGGTTTTATTATGGGTGTATATGGTCTGATCTCACAGTGATCCAGTTCATGACTCTGTGGGTAAGTAGTCAGCATGCAGTGTAAGTGAAAGTCACAGTGGGCACATCAAACACCAGTCACGCTAGAGTAGAAGGACTCCAGAACATCTTTAAGAACTCTGTGGAGCTGTTCTGGAGTGATGAAACACTGCTCGTATTAAATATGCTCTCTCAGTTGGTGTTTTGATGATGATGATGAGCGTGGAGGAGAATGTGAGCTAACACATCACTCCAGAACACATCCACCACATGCTATCACTGGTAGAAGTGCAGTACCTGAAGAGACCAGGTATGCTAACCCACATGCTAACCCTAGGGCTGAGTAAATAAAAATCGGTTTACTATCTGGTGCATTGTCATGCTAGCATTAGCATTAGCGATTATGAATGTTGATTTCACTATTCAGTGCTTTCGTTGCTGGACAAAGATAAAGCTTTCTTATAGATCTTCTTAGAGATTGTGGAGCAGTGGTCCAAAACACATCCAAATCCACAAAAAATAAATAAAATAATAAATATTAAGTTTTAAATATTTTTATAAAGAACTTTGTGTTGTTTTCTCATGTTTTCAGTGAGATTAATTACTGTGCTAATATGTATGGTAATTCTCACCTGAGTGCCTCCAGTTTACAGTGTGAGCTTTTCAGTGCAGCATTGAGGTTCTGCACTCCTGAATCCAGCAGGTCATTGTTACTGAGCTCCAGTTCTTTCAGGGTGGAGGTTTATGTTTGTAATACTGACTGCGGCGTGTCACAGGACTATGAACTGAGTTTACAAATAGAGAATCTAGATAAATAGAATAGATGCAACATATCAAACTGTGTTTGTACTTGGAATTATCAGATCTTTTTAAATGTAATCCTGACATTTCATGTAATTATTGATCATATATTTCAGTCTTGTACTCCAGTGACTGGAACAATGGATTATCTAAGTCTCCAGCACCAAATGTTGGGTGCCTGGAAGCCCAGTGTGATGATGGTGTACTGCATGGGAGCTGAATCCATCATCCATCTGCCCAGATTAACCAGATCTATATTGGACCCAGTATAGAGCCCTGAGGCACCTCACCCCCTTTCTGATTTCTAAAGGTTCTCCATCAGCTCCACTCTGGCTTTCTGACTTCATCCTTCTTCTGATCTCCGAAGAGCTGTATGTTGAGCCCTGACCCTGCCTGATCTCCTGGCTCTCTTCACCTCACAGCTGCTCCCTCAGTCTTCTCACTTTGCCTTAATCTCAGTGGAAGTCCTCAACACTGAAGACACGCTCTGCTGTTATGGCTTGGAAAACAGGCACTTCTCATTCTGGGAGCCAAGCAAAATGCTGAACACCATGTTAATCCTACCAAACACCAACCCAGGCCTTCATAATGTACACAGGCTCCATTCTGGAAAACATTTAATTGTGTATAAATCACACCTTTCTGCCACAAATCTGTGTCCTATCAGTTAATATTTTATTATTCCAGTATTTATTAATATGGACATTATTAATACAGAGTTTACTGAGAGCCCTTTATGAAACCTGGGTCAGTGTAGGGAAGGGTGTGTGCTGAAAGATTTCAGTGAGTGGTAAGTGTTTTGACCTTTAACCTTTTGTAGAGATAAAGAGAGAGATTAGCTTAGTGCTGTTAGCTGCAGGATGTAGTCTAGGGCAGGCATTTGGGGGCTGGTAAGAGGCATTAATAATATTATTATTATCTTTAAAAAAAAAAGAAGGATAAGCATTATCATTATGATCAGCTGTTTTCCTCCAGGGTTACACAGACATTTAGCTCTAGCCGTTCCTGGCATCCTGTAAGCCTGTGAGTTTGGGATGTAAGAAAGCGTAAAGCAGCAGGAAATCAGGCTCTAATCAAATCAGGAAGCTGTCCCCAAAACGTTAAAGCTTTGTCACTCTTACTGAGGTCCAGTTCGTTCAGAAAGCAGACTGGTTGTTTCCATCCAGCAGTGCTCCTGAGGTCTTCAGCCACACTTGGGGGGAGGATGTCGTTGTGCACTAAATCAATGCTAATTTTGAGGGAACGTTTGAAAACAATGCTAACATTAGTCACTCGCTCACCTTCTAAACTGCTCTGTCCCTCTGGGTCACGTGTGCTGGAGCCTATCCCAGCATTCGCTGGGTGGAAGGCAGGAAGCTTGCTGGATAGGCTGCCAATCAGTCACAGGGCAGACACACAGATGCAGGCTTTCACACACACAGCTCCTGCCACTGTGCCACTGTGCTGCCCATGCTAACACTGGTATTAATTAAAATAGGTCATGCTAACTGCTAATCTAGCTAATACAGGACCTTCCAGGATGATTTAACACACATAATAAAACATGTGGTCTGTAAGTGGAGAACAGGACTATGTAGTTTTGGTAGATGATGAAGAAACTGTGGCCACTAGGGTACACTGCTCCACTGATACCTCCAGATCCAGTTATAACCCTTCCCCACTGAGTAACTTCAGTAAATGCTCCTGGATCAGTTCCTAACAAATCCAGACCTGCTTTACCCAAAACAGCTCATCAGCTCTCACAGTGAGGAGCGTTAGCTGACCTCCCAGTCACATCTAGTCCAGGGTCACACGATCAGAAGGTGGAGCAGCCTGTGGAACTCCGAGGAGAACAGTGCTGGAGGTGTTAAAGAACGTTCCTCAGAATCCTAATCCTCGTGGTTATTTCTTCATGAATATTAATGAGTGATGAAATGAGAGGTGTATGGAGACGTTAGCAGCCATGACAGTTAGCGGTGGTTAAGGTAATGGTGTGTACACTGATGAGCTCTTATTAGCGGAGGCTGGTGGTGCAGGTGTTGGTGCTGTCGGAGTATAAACTGAACTACAGTAAAAGCTTTTTCACCTGTTAGACTCTCCACATTCACCCTTTGGGCTGATTAGCGATTAGCAGAGTTGGAGTTCAAACTGATCTAATCCAGCGCTCCATCCAGTGACCAATAAAAACGAGTCCTTCCTGTTTCACCATTCATCTATAAACGGTTTTTATCTCTGTTCGGTCGCTTCTGAGCGGACCCCACGGCTTCAAAGCTGCTAGCTGGACAGATCCATTAGCCAGCAGCTGGAGGCCAATTACAACATTTTGTCCTTCAGCTACAGACAAAAACTCAACGTGTAGCTCATTCAGCAGCTTTATTGATCCTGATGCTCTGAGATCTGGCAACATGGTGGTCTTACTGTGTGCCTTGTAAGCCGCCCAAAATATATACATGCTGACAGGAACACACGGTGGTCCACGTGAGTCTCTCTCCACTCCTGCTCTTCCTTCTCCCTAAATCTGTTTGATAGGGGGTCTCTCCTGGAGGAAAGACCTCCTTTGATATGCTGACAGGAACACACGATGGTCCTCGTGAGTCTCTCTCCACTCCTGCTGCTCCTTCTCCCTAAATCTGTTTGATAGGGGGTCTCTCCTGGAGGAAAGACCACCTTTGATATGCTGACAGGAACACACGGTGGTCCTGTTGGGTCGTATGCAGATGCATTTGTGAGGCTCTGCTGTGTTCACTTCCAGCAGCCCAGCTTTTACCTGAATTCCTACCTGGACTGTTGAAAAAGCCCGACCAATGAAATGACAGGTAAGACGGATTAGAACTCAGGTGAGGCTGAAGATGGTAGCACATGGGTGTAACGTGATGGAGAGATGACTGATGGGCGATGTAGTGTGGAGCTTTGGAGGTAGGGGAGAACCCGAAAGCGTGACACATCCAGCGCTGCACTGCAGAGTGAACATTTCTGCTGTGTGGAAGAGTTTCACAGTGTCAGCAGAGAACAGTACGATGGCAGTTATACCCCACCAGTCAGCATGTTGCTAACTGTGGTTCAGTGCCTCTAATAGATTTGAGGATGTAGTTTCTGATTCATGTTTGTGACGTTGGAGTGCTGTAGACAGACAATGCGACCAGGCTAACAGTGACTGGCATTGGTGAGAGGAGCATGACCGAGACTTCCAAGTACTATCCGTGCCCCCTAATTCTCACAGTTAAACCCAGTTCAGCATCTGTGGGACCACCTTAATCTTACTGACGCTTTATATATGACGTAATTATCACGTGGAGATCCCGACGTAACGTGACTTTAGCTACGAGATGCTGCTACCATGTAAACAGTGTCTGAGAGAAAACGTTTAGTAAAAGACTTTAATGATCAGACACTGTTAGACAAAATACAGATTAGACACCTCACAATGCTTACCAACTATAGCAGATCGACTACTGCACCCCAGTACACCACACTCACACCCATTACCCTTTAGGAAATCAGATGTAGAACTGAGACACTGTAGTTACTGAATAATAACCTGTGGAATTAAAAAAATCAGATCATAAATATCATCACTGTTAATAACTGAGATCAGATTTAATTAGGTGATTAAAAGGAGAACATGAGAGCAAATAGATCATCAAACAGACCATCAGACACCATCAGACACCATCACCACCATCACCACTCTCTATCACACACCATCAGCCACCATCACCACCACCATCACTCTCTATCACACAACCTCATACACCATCAACTAGCATCACCACCACCATCACTCTCTATCACACATCAACCACCACCACCAATCTCTTGTACACAACCTCACACACCATCAACCACCACCATCACTCTCTATCACACACCATCAACCATCATCACCACCACCATCACTCTCTATCACACACCATCAACTAGCATCACCACCACCATCACTCTCTATCACACACCATCAACCACCATCACCACCACCATCACTCTCTATCACACACCATCAACTAGCATCACCACCACCATCACTCTCTATCACACATCAACCACCACCACCACCAATCTCTTGTACACAACCTCACACACCATCAACCACCACCACCACCACCATCACTCTCTATCACACACCATCAACTAGCATCACCACCACCATCACTCTCTATCACACATCAACCACCACCACCACCAATCTCTTGTACACAACCTCACACACCATCAACCACCACCACCACCACCATCACTCTCTATCACACACCATCAACCACCATCACCACCACCATCACTCTCTATCACACACCATCAACCACCATCACCACCACCACCACCATCACTCTCTATCACACACCATCAACTAGCATCACCACCACCATCACTCTCTATCACACATCAACCACCACCACCACCACCACCACCACCACCACCATCACTCTCTATCACACACCATCAACTAGCATCACCACCACCATCACTCTCTATCACACATCAACCACCACCACCACCAATCTCTTGTACACAACCTCACACACCATCAACCACCATCACCACCATCACTCTCTATCACACAACCTCACAGATGATCCATTATATAACCAGAACCCGGCGTAGAGAGGCCGAGTGAATGTGGAGTGGACCGTGTGCAGGAGGGTCAGTGTGTCCGAGACGTTGTAGAAGGACAGAGTTCCTGCTCTGTGGTCCACATAGACTCCTATTCTGGAGGATGGAAAGCCTGGC
This sequence comes from Prochilodus magdalenae, assembly GCA_024036415.1. Classification (NCBI taxonomy): domain Eukaryota; kingdom Metazoa; phylum Chordata; class Actinopteri; order Characiformes; family Prochilodontidae; genus Prochilodus; species Prochilodus magdalenae. The sequence goes on from JAMWET010000889.1 coordinate 13,215, forward strand.
AGTTCAGTCTCTCTGTTGCCGTGGCAGAAAGAGAGAGAGGAAGAAGAACACCACAAACTCCAGGACTGTTCATTGTTTCCAAACCTGCACTCATTAGCCCATCCTTTTCTGCCTATCCTTTTATATGACACAGCTATCTCTACCTCTTCACTCCACTCAACCTCCCAGTAACAGCACCTACTTAGTCTTTCCACACTCAGCACCTGAGACCTGCAGTCAAATCTCGCTGGATGTTTAGAGTAACGCTGGTCTTCATCACTCCTCTTCACCGCTCTGTTCTCCTCAGACAGAACGAGGTGTTTGTTTACTGTGTTGGGGTCCAGAGTCAGCCGACAGAAATCTAAATAAAAAAATTAAATTAAGAACACAATCATTTAATGTTCACAGAATGTGCTGATCTGTAGATGAACGCTGTGTGTGTGGTGCTGTTGGTGTGTTGGTCGGTGTGGTTGTTGTTGTGGTTGCTGTCGTGTGTGTTAGTTGGTGTGTCTGTTGTTGTTTGTGTTGGTGTCGTTGTGGTCATGGTTATTGGTGTGTCTGTGTCCATCTTTAAAGATCTCTAGAGGGAGGTTCCAGATGCTGTGTAAAGATTCACACTTACACTGTAGAAGATCCTCTCTGCTCGTTGGTTCTGAGAGGAGAACAGGAACTGCTGATGCTGTGGAGACACCAGGACACATAGAACCCATCAGTAGAACAGAACAGAACCAGAACAGAACCAGAACAGAATAGAATAGAATAGAATAGAATAGAACAGAATAGAATAGAACAGGAGAGCCAGCAGGAAGCTCCTCTTACCCTGTGGAGAGAGTTTACTGAACTCCTCTCTGTAGAACTCCTCTAGTCTCTCCTTCAGACCAGAGAGACAGCTCCTCACTCCATCAAATGAGACATTCTGATGGACAGAGACGCTGGAGGAGTCCTCAGATCCAGAAGAGACACCCAGAGACTGGAAACTCTACACAGAGGACAAACAGGATGGAGAGAAAGAGAGATGGAGCAGATCAGACCAAATCAGACTAGAGATGAGCGTGTGATTAGACACAGCTCTGTTTAGGATGGTCTCCATCAGCTTTTGGTGGGAGGAGTTTTAGGAACTGGATGATGGACAGGTTCCTCTGTAGGTCAGTGAGTGTTACCTGGAGGAAATGGGCGTGGTCCTCTGTGAGTGACAGCTGCTCCAGCTCAGTGTTTCTCCTCCTTAGATCAGAGATCTCCTGCTGCAGTTTCTCCAGGAGTTCTCCAGCTGCACTCAGTTCAGCCTTCTCCTGAGCTCTGATCAGCTCCGTCACCTCAGAGCGCTTCTCCTCCATGGAGGAGATCAGTTCAGTCCAGATCCTCTCACTGTCCTCCACTGCTGTCTGAGCACAGCGCTGTTAGAGCACATACAGAGAGAACACATAGAGCTCCATTTACAGGAGAACCTCAGGAGAACCTCTCACTCACACACTCCTACTCCTCACACTGCAGCTAGTCCATCAGGAGAAGCCTGTTAGCTACATTAGCCTCGTAGCTCCAGTGCTGACCCTTCAGAGCCCAACCCTGTCTTGTGTGGTGGACTCCATTGGGAGTAATGGGAGGAGAAGGAGAGCTCCTCACTGTCTGACTGGAGGAGAACCTGACTGAGCTCTGAAAGATCAGATCTCTGCTCAGGACTCACCTTAAGAGTGTTCACAGCCTGTTCCAGCTCCTGGAGCTCCTTCTGTTTCTCCTGGATCCTCTGCTGGACTTCTTTCTGCATCTCCAGTTCGTTCTGTCAACACACCCACGTTATGATGGAGTTATCATCTACGAACATCTGGAATAACGTGGGGTTAAAGGTCATTCCACACCCTCACCTCGTCCCCGTCCCCTCACCCCATGGACCATCATCAGCTCCATACAGGATCTTCACTCTACAGCTCCGTATTGGACTTTATTAGGTTCTCTTGTTGCTATGGTGATGTTGGACTGTTGCTGTGTTACCCCTGGTTACCTGAACTAAGCTGAAGTTCTGCTTGCAGTGTCTGATGTAAATCCAGGAGGTGAGTGGACATGCTGTAGGTGAGCTGGTGTGGAATGACTCAGTAGTAAAGTCCACTGTTGTTCTACAGGGCTTCCACACATGGGTGTCATGTGGTCATGTGACCACTATGAGGCTGAAGATGGTGCTGTCTGGTAAAACATTTACAGACTGGTCTGACTTTATTACTACTGCTGAGTAAGAACGAGTCTACCCAACACTTCCTCCTCCACACCACCGTCACTACAACACCGTCACTCCACCCTTTAACCAGAGCCCCATTAACCCCAACACCTGGAACTCTGTAAACCCCTCAGCTGGTGCAGCTTCATTCCCTTTAGATCCAGGAGATCTGTAGCTCCCACCTGTTTCTGGGTTCTTTTTGCTGCAGCTGAGACTATAGGGTCACCTATGTGTTCATCTATTGTACACAAAAAGCAAATACAGCGTGGATCAGTGCAACAGTAGATCTTCATCACTTCCTCAAGTTCAGAGCAGATCCTCTCCTGTAGTCGTGTGGAGGCTTTGACCAGCTGGTGGTTCCTCCAAGCAGGACCTTCATAGTGGGGTTTGAGATGATCTGGACAAAAGGAGGCCAGACACGTCAGACAGGACTGCACAGCTCTGAGTTTCCTCCCAGTGCAGAAATCACACTCCACAGATCCAGATCCAGCAGGAGGAGGAGTCTGGACGTCTGTCTTCTTCAGCTTCTCCAGCACTGCAGACATAACTTTGTTTCTGTGTAGAACAGGCCTCGGAGTGAAGGTCTCTCTGCACTGGGGGCAGCTGTAGACCCCCGTCTGATCCTCCTGATCCCAGCAGCCATTAATGCACACCATACAGAAACTGTGTCCACAGGGAACGGTCACTGGATCCTTCAGCAGATCCAGACAGACTGGACAGCTGAAGTAGTGTTGATCTACTGAAAAACTGGCCTCTGCCATTCTCCTGACCGTCTACACCGAGAGAGAGAGAGATAGAGAGAGAGAGAGAGAGAGAGAGACTGAGCCTCTTCCTGGTGGTTCTTTCATTTTAAGTGTCACTGAGAGGGGGAGGAGAAATAAGTCGCCAGTGTTTAGTGGACTTTTGCACTGTAATGATTAACAGACCTGATGTGACGAGCGCTGTGCTAAAAGCAGAGCAAGGGTTTATTAGCAGGTTAGCGGTGAACTTCAACAACAGAATAGTCATAAAACAACATACGAGGGAGAAGACAAAGGCAGAAACCAGAAGTACAGTCGAAAACCAAACAACCAACCAGGAAACAAAACAAGAGGGCCAACCCAGAAGTGAGTAGAGCCGAAACCAAACAGAGCCAGGCCCAGAAATAGCAAACAGGAATCACAAGGATAGCCAGCTCAGTGCAACACAGAGTACCAAGGCTTCACCAAGTCTGCGAGTGAACCAGGGGCTTATAAGCAAACAGACTAAATGAGGAACAGGTACATGTGATCAGTACTGTGGGGATGATGAACAGGAAAACGGGACGTGAGTGGGTGATGGTGGACATGTAACTATGATGTCATTGGGTGGTGGGATCTGAGAGATGGAATTCGAGAGATCAGAGGCAGAGGGGAAACCCAGAAACATGAAAATACCCCCACCAAGGAGTCAGAGACAGATAGAGACTGAGAATGACCATGATGACCACCCCCAAAGCCACAGGCCATTGGAAGTGAACTCCTGTGGTGGCCTGAAACAGGGACCCTCTGTACGGGACTACCTCATCATTGACCAGCGGATGGGCTTAGGGTCAGTCGCTTAGGACGACTGCATTGTCAATTAGCGGGTGGGGCCAAGGACGACTGACTAACACAAACCCCTGGGCCTGGGAGCAGGATGGGACGGATGGCAGTGATAAGAGCCGGATCCAGGACATCAGCTGCAGGTACCCAGCAGGTGTGTTCAGGCCCTTAGCCCTCCCAGTCGATGAGGTACTGGGGGTCGCACCTCTCCATCTGGAATCCAACACCCGACCAATAGTTTTTGCAGGGGAGTCTTCAACATCGGCAGGCAGGGGAGGAATGGCGTCGGGAATGACTTTGTCCAGTGGTCCAGGCACCACAGGTTTTGAAACGAAGAACAGATATGATATTGAGCAGGAAGTGACATCATACCAAGTAAGCAAGATACCCAGTCTTTCCATGAAAGCACTCCAATACCCGTCAGATATTATATCTTCAGGTATCGTACATGCTGTGTTTGAAATGCCTTTCTTGAAAAGCAATCTACAATCATAAGAATGACAGTGTGACCCTGTGAATTGGGCAGATCTGTAACAAAATCAACTGCAATGCGGGACTATGGACAAGACGGGACAGGTAACGGCATTGATATACCAGCAGGAAAAATGTAGGAGTTTTACATCGGGAGAAATCAGAACATGAAACAAAACAAGGTATATTCATTGTCATGCTTTCCCACCAGACTGATCAGATTGATGGGCTGCATGATCAGTCTAATGGGCTGTTTGGTCAGACTGATTAGCTGTATGATCAGACTGGTAGACTGTATGGGCAAAGCGGTTGGCTCCAGGATCAGTCTGATGAGCTGTATGGGCAGAGTGGTTGGCTCCAGGATCAGACTGTTGAGCTGTATGGGCAGATTTGTGAGCTGTATGATCAGACTGTTGAGCTGTATGCGCAGATTTGTGGGCTGTATGATCAGACTGATGAGCTGTATGGGCAGAGTGGTTGGCTGTATGATCAGACTGTTGAGCTGTATGGGCAGAGTGGTTGGCTGTATTATCAGACTGTTGAGCTGTATGGGCAGAGTGGTTGGCTGCAGGATCAGACTGTTGAGCTGTATGGGCAGAGTGGTTGGCTGTATTATCAGACTGTTGAGCTGTGTGGGCAGAGTGGTTGGCTGTATGATCAGACTGTTGAGCTGTATGGGCAGAGTGGTTGGCTGTATGATCAGACTGATGAGCTGTATGGGCAGAGTGGTTGGCTCCAGGATCAGACTGTTGAGCTGTATGATCAGAGTGGTTGGCTGTATTATCAGACTGTTGAGCTGTATGATCAGAGTGGTTGGCTGCAGGATCAGACTGATGAGCTGTATGCGCAGATTTGTGAGCTGTATGATCAGACTGTTGAGCTGTATGGGCAGAGTGGTTGGCTGTATTATCAGACTGTTGAGCTGTATGCGCAGAGTGGTTGGCTGTATTATCGGACTGGGTGCTTTGAATGAGACTGAGCTCCAGCAGCAGTGAAGGAGGAATAACAGTGTCCTTGCATGAGAGTTTTAGTCTGAGCTGAAGGAAATTACAGTTGACTACATCATAGTCAGAGAGAAGATCTGAGTATGTGGTGTATGACCCCTTATAATCATACGCTGTTATTAATAATAATCCATAAACTGTGTCTAAAGTACATCATCTTAGATAAAACAGTGTGATATCTGAACTTGGTCTAAACTTTAGTCCATGTTTATAGATAACTGTGAATCATAGTCATAAACCTCAGGTCAATTCCAGATGCTAAACTCTCCATTCAGTTTATGATTGACACATGCTGTTAGCATCATGCTAATAAGTCTATAAATGTCTGCTACTTAGCTACATTAGCCATGTAGTTCCAGCGCTAAAAGTAAAGACTCGAACTTCAAACACCAAACACCTCTCGACTGATGGACTACATTTGGTGTAAGGGGGCAGGAGCTGGGTAGATCTGACTGATGAGTCCACCCTGATGGTGCAGCACTAATCACTGCCTGCGACGGCGTCTGGATGAAGCTCTGCTTCCCGAGTAACTGCAGACGTTCTGCACTGTATTCTGTGAGGTCAGCGTGTTCATAAGTTTAATGCCTTATTTATAATTTATCTTCCTGGATTATTTAGGACCCTTTCATCTAGCTTTATGTTTATTTATGTGTGGTTCCACACATCTCCATTAGTACGTACATTTACAAAGCTCACGCCTTTACATATCCTGGACTCTGATGATCCTCCTGACTCCACTTCCCAGAATGCACAGCCCGATGATGTCATACCCACATGCACTCAACCATCCAATCAGATATGCTCTAGGACACCTGAGTTTTTGCCACAGCTGTCAGCAATCACTTACTTCCTGTATTCAAGCCACACTCAAACACTCACACTTTGTGAAGTTTTGCCAAACACCTGTTTGGATTAGCTTGCCTGTTGTTAGCATCTCCGGTACTGACCCTTTTTCTGTCCCTTTGACTTCGCTTGGCGTTCTCCTCTGGTTCAGTCTGCCTTCTCGGATTTCGACCCTCACCTGTCTTAATCGACTCATGACCAGGTATTGTCCTTTTGCATTGTTGACTCGGTTCTCTGGTTTGTGTAGTAAAGCTCACTTGTCGTTTAGCTCTGCTAGCGTCGTGCCTAGTTCTTTGTTCCTGACAATGCCCCTGTACTGCAGTTCACTGACCCAAACAGAGTCTTGTTTTTAAAGGCCTCGGGGACGAGGGTCTCTAATCACCTACATATTCCCTTTGCTAGTCATCCACTGTATCGATCTAATGTTTACAGTGACCCACTTTGAGTAATGATCTGTGTGCTGTAGGTTCAGGGTTTTGAGATCAGTAATTAGTCTGTGTTGTTCCACATTGAGTTAAAAGTGCTGACCAAGCAGAACATGTTGGCTGTGTGCACATGGTACGTCTGAATAAACAGAAGCAATGTGACATGTCAAACCGTATTTGCACTTGGAATTATTAGAAGACTGTAGTATAGTACTGATATTTCATATTTCACTTATTGATCATATCCTTCAGTCTTGCACACTCTGCTGACATGTTTTTTTATGGACTTTTTATTGTTTTTTGAAAATGCTTATGTTGGTACATTGTTATTCATGTTGTTGGTAAAGGCTGATGTTTACCACTGGTCTTTGCTATTTCTTTTAAGAACACTGACTCACCACCAAGCTAACCCATGTGCTAACTTGTGTGCCAACCGATATGCTTACTATGTGAATCCTAGGCTAACTAACCTGTTAACTCCTATGCTAACCCATATGCTGAATGTGAAATCAGTGTACTAGCTGGTGCATTGTCATGTTATTTATAATTATGTGTATATTAATTTAATATATTAACTTCAGCCTATTTCATTCACTGTTTCCCAGGATAATCTGTTGGGGAGCACTGAAACAGCCATGAGGTGAAGGACAGTAATGTAGACTGTAGTGTAGCAGTGGTATAACTGGATTAATAACTGCACCATAACTGCCCTTATCATAAACCTAGTTAACAACATACATCCCCCTTACACCGGGGAACTCGGAGCAGACTGTTGTGCAGAACCACTTTTCAAACTAGCTTTGGATCACCACCAGTAGATTATCTGTGTCCCTAACACCAAATGTTGCGTGTCTGGAAGCCCAGTGTGATAATATTGGTGTACTGCATGTGAGCTGAACACTGACACTGGATTCGAAGGATCTCTGTGAACTGTTGGAGTTGGAAATGGCTGTGTTGAGGTATTATTACATCCTGAATAAAGGGGCTGGCAGAAAGAAAGTCTCTGAGCTGGAGCTGCAGGTTAAGTCAGATGTTGATGACATCTGTATCCATACAGGTCCTTGTGTAGGACACTGAAGGTCCTGCTGGGCTGTGTAGCAGTATGTGTGTGAACTATATAGCAGTGACTATCAGTTTATGGGAAGGCTTTAAGATCCTGACCTGATTACCTCCAGTTATAGTGTGAACTACAGCGTGTACTCTTGAGTCCTGCAGGTCATTGTTACTGAGGTCCAGTTCTTCAGGGAGGAGGTTCTGCTAGTAGACTGTAGAGTGTCACAGGACTGTTTACAGAGTTTACACTTAGTGTAGTCTAAATAAATAGAAGAAATGCAACATACCAAACTGTGTTTGCACTGAATTATTCAATAGTGATATCTCATGTAATTATTGATTGGATCATTCCGCATTGTACTCCACTGACATGATTTCGAGAAACATGAACTTAATTTCTCCTTAATTTACTAGATTACAATTATTTTGGTTTACTTCTTGATTTGGTCATTTGGTTTACACTGATCTGATACTGCAATTTGTTAACTGCCACTTTCTTAAAGTGCATCAGGTATCTTCTATTTATAGCAGGTAAGTGATTTATGGCATGGTTAATTCTGATTAACATAAAATTGTTTCAAGTTGTGATACTGTGCAAAATGTAAATGTTTCAGCAGAGTGCAGTTATGTGCAAATCAAAAAAATATAAAGACAACATAAATGTTGAAACTGAAAAATCGTATTATTTCAGGCTGATGTTTACCACTGTTTACCAGTCTGCCTCTTCTTTTAACACTTCTCTGGAAGTGTTTGAGAACTGAGGAAAACATTATCTGAGCTAAGTAGGAAAATAAATAAATAAGGATCTCAGAATCTGAAGGACCTGGAGAGATTCTACATGGAAGTGTAGTCTCAGGCCAGTATTTATTATCAGTATTTCCTTATCTCAGTAGTAGTTCATCTTATCTCAACTAAACAGTGTGTTAAGAGGAAACAGGTTTAGTAAAGGACTTCTATTATCACCCACCTATCACGGCATAAGATACAGTTTACACTCCTAACAGTATTCACCAACTATAGCAGATCTATAGTCTCGGTATGGAGCTGTAGAGGTTCCTAATGGAGTCCTGTGATAATCCGTCCCATGCAGCTTGGACATCCTCACACAGTTCCTGCAGATGGTGCGGTAGGGGTGGAGGTGGAGGGACACCAGGTCTTCTGGACGTGTGAGCGAACCGTTCATCTCGGTGCTGACCACGGTGCCTCCACACACGGATTCGTTGGGCGTCTCCACCAAGATTAAAGCGGGAACCATCTTTTTTGACGATGAGCGTAATTAGATGAGAAAGAGATGATATGAGCAGATACTTCATCACACCTCATCCATGATCACCACCATCACTCTCTATCACACAGCCTCACAGATGATCCTCCATCGACCCAGAACCCGGCGTAGAGAGGCTGAGTGAATCTGGAGTGGATCGTGTGTAGGAGGGTCACTGTGTCAGAGACACTGTAGTAGGACAGAGTTCCTGCACTGGGATCCACATACACTCCTATTCTGGAGGACGGAGATCCTGGGAGATCAGTCTGAAGGCTGTTGTGCAAGAAAGTGAAAAAGGCATAACACCGCAGACTCCAGGACTGACTGTTGTATCCAAACATACACTCATCACCCCGTCCCTTCCTATTGATCCCTTTATATGAGACTGATATTAACACATGTCTGCTCCACTCAACCTCCCAGTAACAGCGTCCACGCAGACTCTCCACACTCAACACCTGAGACCTGTCAAATCTCTCCGGATGGTCAGTGAAAAACTGGTCTTCGTTAGTCCTCTTCACCGCTCTGTTCCTCTCAGAGAGAATGAGCTGACGATGTGCCGTATTAGGGTCCAGAGTCAGACGACAGAAATCTATTAAAAATTAAATGTGAATAAAATAAAGAAAATAATCATTACTTTGTGTTCACAAAATCTGTAGATAAAGGTTGTGTTTGATGTTAAGTTAACTGGATCGGGTATCGGATAAGTAGGTCGTTCCGTACTCTAATTCCATCGCGATGTGTGCTATGCCGTCAATAGCTTGTTTGCGATGTGCCTGTAGATGTAACGGGGAATTATCGCTGTAATCACAGACCACGGTGCAACGAGGTGAGCTAACAGTTCCCCGGCAGAGAGGATTCAAAATCTTACAAACAGGGAACAAAGAAAGGAAAACCTGGCGTGCAAAACAAAACGATTTCCTCAAACGAAAAGGAACCTCACAATGAAGGCCTTGTAACGCCCGTCTCGAAAATTAATATATATATTTATATTTTACTTTTCCTCAGTACTTCGGCACCGCAGAGTGCGCTCTGAAAAGGGGAAGAAGCAAACAGTCTGAAAGGGCTCAAAACCTTTAACCTAGTCATGGGAGACGCGCACATGGAAACGTGAACTCAAGACAAGGGCCGGAACAAGCAAGGGCTGGAACTCTCACGTCTAAGTAGCGTGAGCTGCTGGTGTTAGGATTTGCTGCTTGATTGCTCTGTGGTCGCCCTTTGTCTCCCCCGAGTGGCCAGAGGTGGATCTGCAGGAACCCGAGACCTTACTGTAGACTTGACTTGGGAACAGGAACACCACCATGAAGCGACCGAGAGAGGCAGCTGTATGAGTGAGCTTAGTAAAGTAGAGTTTATGTCGGTCCTGGTGCCGTACGTCACTCCAACATGGTGAAGGTTATGGTTCATTCATTCAAAACTGGTGTCAGATCCATATCAGCTATCGACAGACATGAATGGTTTATGTATTGGTGCTGCTATCGGACCTGGAAATATCAGATAGGTCCCTAGTTAGTGTGTCTGTGTCCATGTTTAAACATCTCTACAGGGAGGATTCCAGACGCTGTGTAAAGACTCACACTTACACTGTAGAAGATCTTCTCTACTCGTTGGTTCTGAGAGGAGGACAGGAACTGCTGCAGCTGTGGAGACACCAGGACACATAGAACCCATCAGTAGAACAGAACCGGAATAGAATAGAACAGAACAGGAGAGCCAGCAGGAAGCTCCTCTTACCCTGTGGAGAGAGTTTACTGAACTCCTCTCTGTAGAACTCCTCTAGTCTCTCTTTCAGACCAGAGAGACAGCTCCTCACTCCATCAAATGAGACATGCTGATGGACAGAGACGCTGGAGGAGTCCTCAGATCCAGAAGAGACACCCAGAGACTGGAAACTCTACACAGAGGACAAACAGGATGGAGAAAAAGAGAGATGGAGCAGATCAGACCAAATCAGACTAGAGATGAGCGTGTGATTAGACACAGCTCTGTTTAGGATGGTCTCCATCAGCTTTTGGTGGGAGGAGTTTTAGGAACTGGATGATGGACAGGTTCCTCTGTAGGTCAGTGAGTGTTACCTGGAGGAAATGGGCGTGGTCCTCTGTGAGTGACAGCTGCTCCAGCTCAGTGTTTCTCCTCCTTAGATCAGAGATCTCCTGCTGCAGTTTCTCCAGGAGTTCTCCAGCTGCACTCAGTTCAGCCTTCTCCTGAGCTCTGATCAGCTCCGTCACCTCAGAGCGCTTCTCCTCCATGGAGGAGATCAGTTCAGTCCAGATCCTCTCACTGTCCTCCACTGCTGTCTGAGCACAGCGCTGTTAGAGCACATACAGAGAGAACACATAGAGCTCCATTTACAGGAGAACCTCAGGAGAACCTCTCACTCACACACTCCTACTCCTCACACTGCAGCTAGTCCATCAGGAGAAGCCTGTTAGCTACATTAGCCTCGTAGCTCCAGTGCTGACCCTTCAGAGCCCAACCCTGTCTTGTGTGATGGACTCCATTGGGAGTAATGGGAGGAGAAGGAGAGCTCCTCACTGTCTGACTGGAGGAGAACCTGACTGAGCTCTGAAAGATCAGATCTCTGCTCAGGACTCACCTTAAGAGTGTTCACCGCCTGTTCCAGCTCCTGGAGCTCCTTCTGTTTCTCCTGGATCCTCTGCTGGACTCCTCTCTGCACCTCCTTTAGCTCACTCTGTCAACACACACCGCCACACGGTCATGTGACCACTATGAGGCTGAAGTCAGACCAGTCGGTAAAACATTTACAGACTGGTCTGACTTTATTACTACTGCTGAGTAAGAACAGGTCTACCCAACACTTCCTCCACCACAACACCGTCACTACAGCGCCGTCACTACAACACCGTCACTCCACCCTTTAACCAGAGCCCCATTAACCCCAACACCTGGAACTCTGTAAACCCTTCAGCTGGTGCAGCTTCATTCCCTTTAGATCCAAAAGATCTGTAGCTCCCACCTGTTTCTGGGTTCTCTCTGCTGCAGCTGAGACTGTATCGTGGCCTTGGTGTTCCTCCATCGTACACAGGGAGCAGACGCAGCGTCGGTCAGTACGGCAGTAGATCTCGATCAGTCTGTGGTGCTGAGAGCAGATCCTCTCCTGTAGTCGTGTGGAGGCTTTGACCAGCTTGTGCTTTTTCCAAGCAGGACCTTCATAGTGGGGTTTAATATGATCTGGACAAAAGGAGGCCAGACACGTCAGACAGGACTTTGCAGCTTTCCGTTTTCTCCCAGTGCAGAGATCACACTCCACAGATCCAGATCCAGCAGGAGGAGGAGTCTGGACGTCTGTCTTCTTCAGATTCTCCAGCATTTCAGCTATGAAGTAGTTCCTGCGTAGAACAGGCCTCGGAGTGAAGGTCTCTCTGCACTGGGGGCAGCTGTAGACCCCCGTCTGATCCTCCTGATCCCAGCAGCTATTAATGCACACCATACAGAAACTGTGTCCACAGGGAACGGTCACTGGATCCTTCAGCAGATCCAGACAGAGTGGACAGCTGAACTGATCCTGATCTACTGATCTACTGGCCTCTGCCATTCTCCTGACCGTCTACACAGAGAGAGAGAGAGCAGCAGCACTCTGGGATCAGTTTCGTTTACTACGAACTGAGAGTGTGAGTCACTTCCTGTTTTCTTGGTTAGTGTGGGGTGGGCGTGGGCCTTCGAGAGGAGGAGGAGAAAGAGGAGAAAGAAATGACTGAATTCAGCTGAAATAAAATCCAGAAGTAACTCCTGAACTACAGGCTTCTGTCACGAGAAAGAGAGAGGGAGTACAGAGTGACAGGTCAGTAGAGGAAGGAGTCCATTAATCTCTCTAAGGTCCTGCAGGAGGAGCTGATGGATCCCCGGGTTCTGTCTCAGGGTCTGCAGGAGGGAACTCAGGAATGACACGTCCTGCCCTGTCTTGCCCATGTTTGTCTGGTTTTGTCTCTTGTCACTTCCATGTGCCCTTTGTTATCCTGCTCCATGGGCTTCTATTTGCTCCTCCTGTTTCCGTCCCTTGTCAGGCCCCTCACCTGTCCTTATTTTGTAGCTCCGCCCCTTCCCAGGTGTTCCTCATTAGTCATTGTTGTTTTATACTCCCTGTGGGTCCCTTTGTTCTTGCTTAGTGTTTTGCCCTCATGTCTCTTGTTTTAGTAACCTGATTCAGTGTGTCTAGTTTCTTTGGTGGTGGTTTATCAGGTTCTGATCTCAGCAGTGATACAACCTGGATTCCAAAAAAGTTGGGACACCAAACAAATTGTGAATAAAAACTGAATGCAGTGATGTGGAGGTGCCAACATCTAATATTTTATTCAGAATAGAACACAAATCACAGATCAAAAGTTTAAACTGAGAGAATGTATCATTTTAAGGGAAAAATATGTTCAAAATTTCATGGCGTCAACAAATCCCAAAAAAGTTGGGACAAGTAGCGATAAGTGGATGGAAAAAGGAAATTGAGCATATAACGAACAGCTGGAAGACCAATTAACACTAATTAGGTTAATTGACAACATGACTGGGTATAAAAAGAGCTTCTCAGAGTGTCAGTGTCTCTCTGAAGCCAAGATGGTAAGAGGATCACCAATTCCACCATCGTTGCGCAGCAATACCAGAATGGTGTTACCCAGCGTAAAATAGCAAATACTTCTAAGTTATCATCATCAACCGTGCATAACATCATAAAAGATTCAGAGAATGTGTGGCAAAGTGGAAGACTGTTCTGTGGTCAGATGAGTCACGATCTGAAGTTCTTTATGGAACACTGGGACGCCATGTCATCCGGACCAGAGAGGACAAGGATAACCCAAGCTGTTATCAGCGCTCCGTTCAGAAGCCTGCATCACTGATGGTATGGGGTTGCATGAGTGCTTGTGGCATGGGCAGCTTGCATGTCTGGAAAGGCACCATTAATGCAGAGAACCATGTTCAGGTTCTAGAACAACATAAGCTCCCATCTAGACGTCATCTCTTTCAGGGAAGACCCTGCATTCTTCAACAAGATAATGCCAGACCACATTCTGCAGCAATCACAGCATCATGGCTACGTAGGAGAAGGATCCGGGTACTGAGATGGCCAGCCTGCAGTCCAGATCTTTCACCTATAGAGAACATCTGGCGCATCATAAAGAGGAAGGTGCGACAAAGAAGGCCCAAGACGATTGAACAGTTAGAGGCCTGTATTAGACATGAGTGGGAGAGCATTCCTATTTCTAAACTTGAGAAACTGCAGAGTCTGATATCAGCAGTGATGGTGTCAGAATGTGATATCAGCACTGATGGTATCAGGGTCTAATCTTAGCAGTGATGGTATCAGGTTCTAATCTCAGCAGTGATATATTAGAGTCCAATCTCAGCACTGATGGTATCAGGGTCCAATCTCAGCACTGATGGTATCAGGGTCCAATCTCAGCAGTGATATATTAGAGTCCAATCTCAGCAGTGATGGTATAGGGGTCTAATCCCTGCAGTGATATCAGGGTCAGTTGGATCTTACACCTGTATGAAAGTAGATCATACCAGCAGAATCCTAATGGACCCAGTATACACCCTTGAGGCACACCACCTTCCTTTAGGTCCTGAGGGTTCTCCACTGATCCTAGAGCCGAGCTGTCCCAGGGTTGATGTCAGAAGGACAGCTTTGTCCAGTGCTGCTCAGAATTCTCTGCCTGATCTGCTGAGTGTTTATAGTTTCTGTGTTTCTCTGTTGTTGCTCGGTGGATTAAAGGTGTTTGTTCACCATGAATCGTTAAAAACAACCCAGAGCCGTGTAGGACGATGGTAGAGGCAGAGTCAGCGCCTCAGACAGGCAGGTATCTGAGACTCACTGGAGCTACTGTTGAGTTTACTGAGATGTATTATAATTAAAATTAGGATTAGAACAGTAACGCTCCTTCAGTCTTATTACTAGCGGCTCCGGGGGGAGCGAGAAGGAAGCTGTCAGTCAAAGGCGGAGCCTGTCCTGATCCTTCTGCTGTACTGGATAGACGTACTAATCCAATCCAGGTGGGCTGCAGCCCCCTGAAGGCTTTCCCTCAGCTTCAACAAACTACAAGAAGCTTTAAAGCAGCAACCAGAGATTTCAGAACAAAGTCGCAGCCTGGAGAGAGAATTTAATAAAGGTCTGAAGGAGGGGGCTGGGGGCGGAGCCTGTTCCCTCCAGGAAACTCCCAGTCAGGGATATAAAGAACATCATCATAAGACTCTAAATCTTTTATTCCCTGTTTGAAAGGCTGAGTTTAAACTCCTCCACCTTCACTGGTAGTAGAGGGTGCAGCTGTTCTCCTTGGTGGAGGATCCACAGGTACGGATCTTAAAGCCTCCATCAGGAACTGCTGACAGGAGAAGTCCAGTTCCAGCTCTGCAGCAGTACAAGCTCCAGATCTGTGATTCCAGGTGTGTGGTAATAACTCTGGGATCGTTCTGGAGCAGATCTGTGATTCCAGGTGTGTGGTAATAACTCTGGGATCGTTCTGGAGCAGATCTGGGATTCCAGGTGTGTGGTAATAACTTTGACCTGTTGGCGTGTGATTCCAGGTGTGTGGTAACCACTCCTTCATGAAGCGTTTCAGCTCCGGAGTTTTATCATGAATTCATGGTGAGGGGCTTACCTGTTTAGGTTTGGTTTAATGGGCTAAGGTGTATTTAGTTTAGCTGTATGACACTCATTCTTCATCTGCTGGCTCCGTTAAAGCCCGAGGCTGAACTGTTGAGGTGTAGTTTGTGCTGTTCCCTCACTAATGAGACCGCTCTCTGAAGCTCACCAGTCTCTAAAGCCTTTGGTAGACGTTCATCACTGCCCCTGCTGTCTGTTCCTGCTCAGGTGTGGGTCGTACCCCGCTTGGTCCCACTCCTCTGTTCCGCCAGACCTTTCTAGGTGTAGCTAACGAGCCGACAGAGTCCCGATGGTGAATACCAGAGTGTAGTCACATTCTTTTCCTGACCACTAATTAGGAGCTGCACCAGGAGATAATCAGGAACCACCAACACAAACATGAGGACACCTCACATCAGCTAACAGCCTCGGCGTTACAGCAAGTCCACCATACGCCATCATACAGAAGAAGAACCAGCCGGTTCTTCACCACGCCATCATACAGACCGGCGGGGTCTTCACCATGCCATCACACAGACCAGCGGGTTCTTCACCACGCCATCATACAGACCGGCCAGTTCCTCACCACTCCATCATAAGCGACCGGCTCCAGTTTTCCTCACCACGTGTTTATTCATACAGACCGGACCAGTTCATCACCACGCCATCATAAAGACCGAGGCTGGGGTCTTCCCTCCATGAGACGCCTCTGAAGCTCTCTCTCTAAAGCCTGGTAGACGTTCCTCACGCCCCTCTGTCATACAGACGGGTCGTACCCCGCTTCCTCACCACTCCCTGTTCACACAGACCGGCTAGGGGCTCTTCGACCACTCCCGAGTGAATCCAGAGAGTCACCGGTTCCTCACCACTCCATCACACAGACCGGCGGGGTCTTCACCACTCCATCACACAGACCTGCCGGTTCCTCACCACTCCAGCTAACAGCCTCGGCGTTACAGCAAGTCCACCATACGCCATCATACAGAAGAAGAACCAGCCGGTTCTTCACCATGCCATCACACAGACCGGCAGGTTCCTCACCACTCCATCATACAGACCGGCAGGTTCCTCACCACTCCATCACACAGACCAGCAGGTTCGGAATGGTGAGCGGAGTGAATGGAGTGCCATCATTCCAAGTTTTCTTTGGGGGACTATTTGACCTCACAGCGCCCTGCAGCATGTATCCCTCCACCATGAATGGAGTTTAAGGCTGAGATCTTCTCCACACTATCATAAACAGCGTCTCAGACATCAGGCAGCGTATTCAGAACCACCTCCTGTAGGAACTTCCTGTGAGGGAGCTTTTAGAGGGGACGTCTAGTTACCTTCACCACCACCCTTCAATACCCTTCAAACAGACTGGCCTGTGCAGACAGATCTCAGGTAAGTGGCTCTGATGTGGTTCTGATGTGGCTCTGATGTGGTTCTGTGATGGTGCAGGTGGTTATTTTTATCCTGGACTGATTACGTTGGGTCAGCGTGTCATGAGTGATTGATCTCTCTCGTTGTGGTCGTGTGACTGACTGTAGATTAATGAGGCTGGACCACCTGTTCAGGACCACCTGTCTGTTCCAGCAGCTGCACAGTGACCATCACGTGGACTCTCCTGAACATGCAGTCAAGATCAGGACACCTCACTTTTTCCCACAATGCCTCACTCAGACAGAAGAGTAGATGTAATGGACGAACTCCATTCTTAACTAATACACTGTTAGAGTGCTGTAGCAGGCATTCCGGGTCCGGAGTGGGAATGTCGAAATTCCCCCCTATCGTTTATAAGTCACATCATGTTACATAATGTTGTTGTACCATCACATCAGCAGCGTTAAAGTCAACCGTACTGATGGAGACTAACAGTAAGTGTACTGGACGCTGCTAGCAAGCCATGCTATACTGCAGCACTAGGAGAACCTAACCTTTAACTGACAGTATAAAGCATATCTAGAACCGAGTTCTCAGTGCTGATTGATATCCTAATAAACATGGTTCAGCATTAGTGTTAGCAATTAGCAGAGCCAGGTCAGTCTGTTCTCCTTCCTCTGGACCTGCTGGGCTTTTATACACTCTCATTAAAGACCTGCTAAATTAGCATGCTAGGCTAACACTGCAAGTAAAGCAGACTGAGGAGAGCTCTCTTTCTCTAAATCTCCATGCCCCTCCATAACACCTCCTCAGATACATACCTTTACTCATCCCTAACACCTCCCTCAGGGGAGGACTCATATTCCTGTGTGCTGAGATCGGATCATAGATTATCCAGACGCTGGAGCTCAGCTCATAAAGCCGAGTCTACATCCACATTGATCTGTGAGATGTTTGCAGGTCCAGTTATTGACGGTGGGTTGAATCTACATGCTCTGTTTACTGATCGACCATGTTCAGGTTCCACCATGTATATCAGCTTTACTGCTTTAGAAAGACTTTGAAGTGTAAATATTAGAAAGATCACAGGAGGACAGTCCAGAAACCTGCAGAGCTAGAACAGCATGCTATGCTAGTTCGACACAGCAGCAGCAGCAGCTATAAACCATCAGTTCTTCTATCCATGAAAATCTCTGAGCCAACAGAACTCTATTCCATCATAATCAATAGACTTTCCCTCTTATTGACCAATAACTGATCAATGGAACAGCCATGAATCGCTCCAGAGAAGCTAAACTCCTAACTCGGTGCTAATACAGGAGCTCCAGGCCAGTTAGCATGACTGGGTGTTGCTTTAGTTTCCTGATGGAGCTACAAAGCTAACTATGCTAATTAACACATGAAGTCTACTGTCAGTTAAATCTTTTTCATTAATCCTTTCAGATCACATTCAGTTCCTCATTAAGGCTGGACAGACAGAGGTTCCTGTTATGGTTCTGCAGGATGATATAGATAGACACTAGGATCACTTAGATACGAATGTCGTATGAATTAAATGTCTAATAAACGTTTTAATGAGATCTACAGGTGAGTAGGAGACCCGTGGAGCCGGTAAAGGGTTAAAGAGTTTCTGTTGGAGAGCTTATCTTCTCCTGAAAACAGAGCCGAGGAGAAGAAAGACAGTGAGGGAGTGAAAGTGCCCTCCTGCAGATCTCCTGCCCTCAGGCGTTACTGCTGGACATCAGATGGACAGAGCTGAGAGAACTACAGTCAGTCCAAATGTGTGGAACTGGAACAATGGCTCTGTTAGGGCTCAGTGCGTACCGACGGCCACCAGAGGGCAACGGCAGAGAGGCCACCAGCACAAGGAACCTTGACTCCCAGAAGCCCACAGGCTGATTAACATAACCGGACCCACCTGTAGACCTGACAGGTACTAAAGAAGCATGACTGGAATGGTTCTCTCATTGGAGAAAGAGGAGGAAGAGGAGGAAGGAAAACTACTAAAAAAAAGTCTCACCTCTACAGGTGTAGTCCCAGCCAGAGCCTGCGCCCCCTGGTGGAGCAGCGGTGACATATCGGTGACTGGATCTCGAACTCAGATGAGATATCCACATACCGTAATGCTCCATATACAGTAACCATATTAATACACAGTGTGAATTTACAAAGTGATTAAAACCGTATGAACCTCATCAAGACCTTCAGGTTTCCCTCTCCATGTTTATGTCTTGTGACAGAATCTTCCAGAACAGAGGAGTCTAGATCCCTGTTCTGCTCACTGGAGGCCCATCTCACACAGGAAAGTGGGTCAGTCTGTATCTAGTCAGTACGGACCCACAGTGTTCTATTATTAAAGTAAGGGGAGGTCAGCGATAGTCCAGTGGGCAGATCAAACACCGGTCACATCACAGTGGAAGGTTCTCTCCAGGACTTGCCTCCTCAGCTCTGCTGTATGTCAGAGTTCTGAATGAAATCCGACCTTGACATCAATCAGAACCTACTTTCTAGATCAGAAAGATCTCAGTAAGATCACCACTAGATCCTGGAACATCTTCAACCCACCTTCTCCTAGATTCTACAAGAACTCTGAGGAGCTGTTCTGAGGAGATGAACACGGTTCGTATTAAATATGCTCTCTCAGTTGGTGTTTTGATGATGATTGTGGAGGAGACACTTACACATCGCTCCAGAACCTTCCACAGGGGTGCACACACATAACAGTAAATCATGTCAGAAACAAAAACAACGAGTAGTGAAGTCAACATTCATAAACGCTAATTCTAATGCTAATATGACAATGCACCAGCTAGTACACTGATTACATTTACATAGTGCTGGGTTTAGCATGTTACTTAGCATACGGTTCGCATACGGGCAAGCATATGAGCTAGCACATGAGTAGGGATAATTCAAAGTGCAAACACAGTTTGATATGTTGAGGGTCTTCTGGTTATGCAGACGTGCTACGTGTAAACTCAGCATACGGTCCTGTGACACTCTGCGGTCAGTTTTACATACAGAACCTGAAAAGAACTGGACCACAGTAACAATGACCTGCAGGGTTCAGGAGTGCAGAAATGCAGATCTGTATTATCAGAGGCTGGTGGTGCAGGCGTTGGTGCTGTCGGAGTATAAACTGAACTACAGTAAACGCTTTTTCACCTGTTAAACTCTCCACATTCACTCTTCAGGCTGATTAGCGATTAGCACATTTGTAGTACTTTGCTACAAGAGTTTAAACTGATCTAATCCAGTGCTCCATCTATCCACCATTTAGAAGAGTGACCAATGAAAAGGAGGCCTTCCTGTTTCACCATTCATCTGTGAACAAAGTGATGTTTATCTCTGTTTGGTCACTTCTGAGTGGACCCCACGGCTTCAAAGCTGCTAGCTGGACAGATCCATTAGCCAGCAGCTGGAGGCCAATTACAACATTTTGTCCTTCAGCTACAGACAAAAACGCAACGTGTAGCTCATTCAGCAGCTTTATTGATCTAGATACTCTGAGTAGAGACCATGTGGGAAATTCTGGCTGGATGAAAATCAATCAGCCCAAAATGCTGCTAATGGCTGTTTACTAAAGGCTAATTGCTAACATCCAGAAGTCTGACTCACATAAGTGCTGCCACATGGTAGTGGACAATTTTCCCAGTTGTGGTTGATCTTGCTTCATCATCACAGACACCAGACTGGCAGAGCTGAAGCCGAGGTCTCCTCTGAGGAGAGCTCAATGAAGAGTGGGGTACATTCTCCTCCTGTCCTGCTGATCAGCTTCCTCTGCTGTAGATCTCTGAACCACATTACATCAGCCAGCTGCTGAAGGGACTTACGGTTGGACTGTCCGCTCAGGAGGACAGAGACAGGGCTGTGTTCAAATGACCGTTTGAATGGACAGACATTTATCAGTTCTGCTCTGTGGAGCTGGACAGCGGGGTTAATGATGGACGGAGCAGTGAGGAGGTTCTCCCGAGCCTTCAGGGCTGAGAACTGTGAGGGATGTAGTGTTGGTCTGCCTAATGATGGACAGAGCTGCGGTCACGGAGGAATACGGGACCTGAAAGGCCTGAGAGAAGTAAAGGAGGTCAGCAGGTCCAGCACCAAAGGTCCATCAGAAGGTGACCTGGCAACCAAAAACCCTTTCTGTAAAACAACAGCACAGCGAGAGAGGACCTGGCAACACAGTGGGCCCTACTTTATGTCTTGTCAGAGAGCAAGCAGCTCAAAAAGGAAAGATCTGGCAACCCAGTAGCTGAACTGTGTATTAAGCCAGAGCATTAGCAGCACAGAGAGGGAGGATCTAGAACCCTTTTGTATCTCTAGCCAAAGAGCAAGAGGGACAGAAATAGCCAATCTGGCAACCCAGCACGCTTCCTGTGTGTCCAGCCAGAGAGTGAGCAGCACAAGGAGAGATTTGTGATCTGGCAACCTAAAGGCCCAACAAGTATGTCCAGCCAAAGAGCAGGCAGCACAGATCGAGTATGAGAGAGAAAGAGCGATAGAGGAGAGATGAACTGGCAACATGGCGGCCCTCCTGTGTGTGCTGCCTGAGAGCAAGGAGCACAACAAGGACTTGGTGTACATCTAGGCACCACAGAAAAGGGATTATGGGTTTGGTGACCATTCAGCCTTCAGCAGTGTAGCCCCGCCCATTCCTACTGAAGTGATGAGCCTCATTACTGCACTTTCAGCTCAGACTGCTGGTAGAATAAATCACAATAAAGGCCAGCCAATCAAAACAGCTCTCATTTACATATATCAGCATGTGCAGGACCATCAGCAGCCTGAATAATTTTGAGAGGTTTGAAAGTGATCATTGTAGTGAATTGATTATCAGGAAGGGTATTAATAAACTCATGAATGGAAAAAGTCGGACAATTACATTGAAAATGTGTAGCACCTTAAATTTCCTGCCACCTTAAATTCCCTGCCACCTTAAATTAACTGCCAGCCTAAATTAAATGCCACCTTAAATTCACTGCCACCTTGAAACCCTCAGCATGCACACAGACCATCCACCCTGCTGTGAATTATGGGTGGTGTTTCTGCACTGGGGCCTCAGGACATTCAGAAGGTTCTCACCAGCAGGTTCTTCTGTTCTCCTCTGATTAACATCTCCTCCAGAGCGACTTCATCTCCATCACTCTCCTCTCTGGATTCGGATGATCATCGTCAGACTCGATGTGTTCGTAGGTGGTGGTCGGAACTCTGCAGGGCTCGTGTTCCCACTAATTGAATGTGTGGACCTCTGAACAGGTCTGATCTTGATTTGATGTTCTAGAACAATTCTAGAACAATCCTCCAGGTTTCAAGCTGCTCGGTTCTGCTGAAGGTACTGGAAGAAGTGTCCCGTCCTGCTGTACAGCGGACCCTGAGGACCCCTGCCACTCGCTCAGCTCAGCAAAGCTGTCAGTGACTGAATCTTCTGTTGGACCTGTTGTCTCTGAGCTCGGTCTGTTGGACCTGTTGTCTCTGAGCTCAGTGAAGGTGTCAGTGACTGAATCTTCTGTTGGACCTGCTGTCTCTGAGCTCGGAAGGTGTCAGACCTGTTGTCTCTGAGCTCAGTGAAGGTGTCAGTGACTGAATCTTCTGTTGGACCTGTTGTCTCTGAGCTCGGTCTGTTGGACCTGTTGTCTCTGAGCTCAGTGAAGGTGTCAGTGACTGAATCTTCTGTTGGACCTGTTGTCTCTGAGCTCGGTCTGTTGGACCTGTTGTCTCTGAGCTCAGTGAAGGTGTCAGTGACTGAATCTTCTGTTGGACCTGCTGTCTCTGAGCTCAGTCTGTTGGACCTGCTGTCTCTGAGCTCAGTCTGTTGGACCTGTTGTCTCTGAGCTCAGTGAAGGTGTCAGTGACTGAATCTTCTGTTGGACCTGCTGTCTCAGAGCTCAGTCTGTTGGACCTGTTGTCTCTGAGCTCAGTCTTTTGGACCTGCTGTCTCTGAGCTCAGTCTGTTGGACCTGTTGTCTCTGAGCTCAGTGAAGGTGTCAGTGACTGAATCTTCTGTTGGACCTGCTGTCTCTGAGCTCAGTCTTTTGGACCTGCTGTCTCTGAGCTCAGTCTTTTGGACCTGCTGTCTCTGAGCTCAGTCTGTTGGACCTGCTGTCTCTGAGCTCAGTCTGTTGGACCTGCTGTCTCTGAGCTCAGTCTGTTGGACCTGCTGTCTCTGAGCTCAGTCTGTTTGTCAGTGACTGAGCTCAGTCTGTTGGACCTGCTGTCTCTGAGCTCAGTCTGTTGGACCTGCTGTCTCTGAGCTCAGTCTGTTGGACCTGCTGTCTCTGAGCTCGGTCTGTTGGACCTGCTGTCTCTGAGCTCAGTCTTTTGGACCTGTTGTCTCTGAGCTCAGTCCTTTGGACCTGTTGTCTCTGAGCTCAGTGAAAGTGTCAGTGACTGAATCTTCTGTTGGACCTGCTGTCTCTGAGCTCGGTCTGTTGGACCTGTTGTCTCTGAGCTCGGTCTGTTGGACCTGCTGTCTCTGAGCTCAGTCTGTTGGACCTGCTGTCTCTGAGCTCACTCTGTTGGACCTGCTGTCTCTGAGCTCAGTCTGTTGGACCTGCTGTCTCTGAGCTCAGTCTGTTGGACCTGCTGTCTCTGAGCTCAGTCTGTTGGACCTGCTGTCTCTGAGCTCAGTCTGTTGGACCTGCTGTCTCTGAGCTCAGTGAAGGTGTCAGTGACTGAATCTTCTGTTGGACCTGCTGTCTCTGAGCTCGGTCTGTTGGACCTGCTGTCTCTGAGCTCGGTCTGTTGGACCTGCTGTCTCTGAGCTCAGTCTGTTGGACCTGCTGTCTCTGAGCTCAGTCTGTTGGACCTGTTGTCTCTGAGCTCAGTCTGTTGGACCTGTTGTCTCTGAGCTCACTCTGTTGGACCTGCTGTCTCTGAGCTCACTCTGTTGGACCTGCTGTCTCTGAGCTCAGTCTGTTGGACCTGCTGTCTCTGAGCTCAGTGAAGGTGTCAGTGACTGAATCTTCTGTTGGACCTGCTGTCTCTGAGATCAGTCTATTGGACCTGCTGTCTCTGAGCTCACTCTGTTGGACCTGCTGTCTCTGAGCTCGGTCTGTTGGACCTGCTGTCTCTGAGCTCGGTCTGTTGGACCTGTTGTCTCTGAGCTCAGTGAAAGTTGGACCTGTTGTCTCTGTTGGCTCAGTCTCTGGACCTGTTGTTCTCTGACTCCTCAGTGGGAGGAGTTTGTCAGTGACAGGCTCTAATTTAACTGTGGTCTGATTGTTGGCGGCTGTCTCTGAGCTCGGTCTGTTGGACCTGTTGTCTCTGAGCTCGGTCTGTTGGACCTGTTGTCTCTGAGCTCAGTGAAAGTGTCAGTGACTGAATCTTCTGTTGGACCTGCTGTCTCTGAGCTCGGTCTGTTGGACCTGTTGTCTCTGAGCTCGGTCTGTTGGACCTGTTGTCTCTGAGAACAGTTTACGTGGTGTCAAAGTGACTGAAGCTGCTTCGGTGGACCTGCTGTCTCTGAGCTCGGTCTGTTGGACCTGCTGTGTCTCTGAGCTTAGTCAGCTGGAAGCTAATCCCTGTGTCTGATCCTTTACTCTCTGTTGGACCTGCTGTCTCTGAGCCGGTGGGTTCTGTTTACTCCTCGGTGGGAGGAGTTTGTGATGGGGGAGGACAGGCTCTAATTTAACTGTGGTCTGATTGTTGGCGGCTCCTCTCTGTTTACCCTCCACACTGGCTGTTCAGAGGCTTGTTCCTCCCGCCTGAACACAAACAGCAGGTTAACGTTGTGTGCTGATGGAGGTGGTCGGTCCTGACAGTGCGGTCAGGAGGCGTGGGCCGGAGAGGGAGGTGGGATAGACTGGAAAGCTCGGTACCGTGTTTCTGTTCTGGCTCTGTTCTTCGGGAACATGTTTACGTGGTGTGCACAAACAAACCCGTTAAGCTGCTAACGCCTGTGGAGCTGCTGTATTAGCCTCACTGAGGGTCCTCTGTGTTAGCTAACGTTAGCAGCTGAAGCTAATCCCAGTGTAGTGAATCCTTTACTCTCCAGATGGAGATGAAGCTCCACCAGCACTATGATACTCCAGTAGGAGCTCCAGAGTGTAAACTAGGACGGGGTGATGATGTTCTGATCCGTATGGGTAGAGTTATTACTCTGTAGAGAGCATTACTACATCAGGAGACCAGCTAGGAGAAGCTAACGCTGCTAGCGCTTATGCTAACACAGAGCGAGTGTTTCTGCTCATATTAACACTCGACAGAGGAAAATAAAAGCTGGGTTCGGTTATCCACAGGGTTCAGGACATGTAGACGTGCGAGTGAGTGTGCAGAGCAGAGCACCATATCAGTTCTCTACAGCTAAGGAGCTAAATAGCACGTTAGCTAGCTAGCTAATTAGCCTTGTTAGCTGCTTTGAAGGAACATAGACTGAGAAGTGGTCAGTCACTGTGGTTATAATGGTTCTGTCTCTCGAGCTGCTGGAAAGTGCACTAACATTAGAACCGTAAGTTCAGTTGGTTCCTGTTTGGGTTCTTGTTTGTACAGTGTAAAAACTCATTCTGCTGTTCTGCTGCCGGTTCTAGATATCAGATATGATGTAAGAATTAATATCAGCCAGAATGAAGCCTGACCTTCTACTATAAATCAGAGAGTGTGCGGTCACATGTGCAGCAGTGTGTAAACACCTCTCCATGCTGAGAACCCCAGTCAGAGGTTCTTCACTCCAGCTGGGTTCTCCGCCCGTTACAGCCCAGCTCAGCGTGTCAGCTGTGTATGTGTTCTCCTCTTACTGCGCTGTGACCTTCTCCTCAGAGCTGCTGCTAAAAGCCCCACATGATGGCCAATAGGTCCCCCACAGTGACCTGCGCCCCCTACAGGAACAATCCCAGCAGGCCTTTCACTCTCAAGCTCTAAATGTAAACACTGTGGTATAGACTGAGTCTGTTCTACAGTTCGATCTCGTTAGGTGGAGTGTATAACTCTAAGCTCTAAGTGTAGGTACTGTGGGTATCCGCACTGAGTCTGTTCTACAGTTTCTCATTAGGTCCAGTGTATAACTCTAAGCTCTAAATGTAGGTACTGTGGTATAGACGAAGTCTGTTCTACAGTTCCTCATTAGGTGGAGTGTATAACTCTAAGCTCTAAATGTAGGTACTGTGGTATAGACTGAGTCTGCTCTACAGTCTCTCATTAGGGCGAGTGTATAACTCTAAAGGTAGGTATTGTGGTATAGACTGTGTTGGAGCAGTGTATGAATGAGCTGGATCTCCTGGTCGTACTGGCTGTGTGTGTAGCTCCTCTGATGTCTCCGTGCTCCTCCTCCTCAGTCCTGAAGCTCTGATCTCCTCAGAGGACTGAGATTAGCGGGTGCTGATGGTATCAGAGCCGAGGCTGCTGCAGTAGGGATGATTTGTGAGGAGCTGATGATCTCCTACATCTCCCAGTTCTCCTCAGCAGTAAATTAGAATCGAGGAGATACGCTAAACCCTGTGGGGGGAAGCAATCTGCACTGACACCCCCCACCACAGGATCTGAGCCTGGAGGTGTAGGGGAGAAGTGCGAGAGGAGGAGGGTGACAGGCGGGTGTAGCCGCAGGAGGTCTGTGATGTTCATGACGTGGTATATATTTATATCTGTATGGATTCCAGAACAGGATTGGGTACTAGATTCGTACCATAGGCACGTTAAACAAGTTCCCGAACACAGCGGGTTTCGGACGGTCCACCTCAGGGTTCCACTGGCGCCTCCTTCCTGTCATTGTTCTCAGGCTGTCCACATTCACCAGTCGAGCACCAGCTAGACCAGCCAGGTAACCTGTGTAGCTAGATATGACACAGAGAAGTACAACAGCTAAGCAGCTTTAGCACACTAGCTAACGCTACGGCAACCTGAGTCTTAAACCGCATGTTGGTGGTTTATGCTAATATCATAACTGAGATTCAGAGAAGACTCCTCCTCCTTTACATTACCCATTCATATACAGGTTAACGCTCCACCTTTCTACACCTTAGCATGGCAGTGTGTGGAGCTACACGCTTAGCAGTGGCATACTGTAAGAGCTCGCTAACACTATTAGCATTATTAGCTAGCATAGCATATCTAAATTGATATCTGTCTGTCTGTCTGTCTGCTTCTGTCTGTCTGTCAACACCAAACAGCAGTTATGTAGTAACAGACAGCATTGAGGGACTCAGAATGGCAGCGGGTCATCTTCAGTGACGAGTCCCGCTTTAGTCTTGGTGGAGACGCCCAACGAATCCGTGTGTGGAGGCACCGTGGTCAGCACCGAGATGAACGGTTGGTTGTCACATGTCCAGAAGACCTGGTGTCCCTCCACCTCCACCCCTACCGCACTATCTGCAGGAACTGTGTGAGGATGTTCAAGCTGCATGGGATGGATTATCACAGGACTCCATTAGGAACCTCTACAGCTCCATACCGAGACGTCTGGCGTGTTGGGTTACCCGCACCTCCTTCTGGGTGTAGCTGTTCCTTTAGGTGATGGGTGTAGATACATTAGCTGTATGTACACCCATAGCGTTAATGAAGTTCTGTGAAGCTAAGTGATGGGCTCCACCACCTCCTCCTGAATTCCAGTTTAACGTTCCGGTAATAAATGTATTCCTGGGATAATGAAGTGCTCGGCTCTCTCCGCTAGTCCGGAGCTAATCCATCCTGGGTGAAGGATGTTCACCTGCTGAGGTGTGCATGTTCCTCTGTCGCTAATTTCACACAGGCCAGATGTTCTCAATCAGTCACCAGATGAAGTGTGTTCTGGTTGCCTGCCTGGGAAATAAATCAATGGAGCCCTGATGGATATGAAGAGTGGATCAATATTAATAAGGCTAAATGAAGAAAACAACCTTCACAGAGTCGTTAGAACCACAACAGAGGAGAACCCATCAAACTCAACACGGGTACTTACTCAGGTGTATCGATCTTCTGGAAGACTTGTAGGCTGGACAGGTTCACGGTTCTCATGGTAGATCAGCAGCCACAGACGGTCTGTCCTGAAGTCCTTAGTTCTGATCTGGATTAGAAACCGGATTCGTTCTGATGGTAGAACGTTTGTTTAGAACCCATTTCTCATGGTCAGTCTAATTCAGTACTGGTCAGGACGCCCTGGAGTTACACTGGACACACTGGAGTTACCCTGAACACACTGGACACCCTGGGGTTACACACTGGAGTTAGCCTGGACACACCGGAGTTACCCTGGACGTCCTGGAGATACCCTGGGCGCCATGGAGTTACCCTGGACGTCCTGGAGATACCCTGGGCGCCATGGAGTTACCCTGGACACACTGGAGTTAGCCTGGATACTCTGGAGTTACCCTGGACACACTGGAGTTAGCCTGGACACTCTGGAGTTACCCTGGGCGCCATGGAGTTACCCTGGACACACTGGAGTTAGCCTGGACACACTGGGGTTAGCCTGGACGTCCTGGGGTTACCCTGGACACACCGGAGTTACCCTGGACACACTGGGGTTAGCCTGGACGTCCTGGGGTTACCCTGGACACTCTGGGGTTAGCCTGGACGTCCTGGGGTTACCCTGGACACTCTGGAGTTACCCTGGACATACTGGAGTTACCCTGTGGTTACCCCTGGACACCCTGGAGTTAGGCTGGACACCCTGGAGTTAGGCTGGACACACTGGAATTACCCTGAACACACTGGACACCCTGGGGTTACACACTGGAGTTAGCCTGGACACACCGGAGTTACCCTGTGGTTACCCTGGACACCCTGGAGTTAGGCTGGACACACTGGAATTACCCTGGACACACTGGAGTTACCCTGGACACACTAGAGTTACCCTGGACACCCTGGAACCTCTTCTTCAAATAGAAACCCAGCTGCTCATCCGCTTCTTTAGGGCAATACTGTAATTCAGGTTCTAGATAAGCTGCTATTAGTGTAATGCGCATGGTAATGAGTGGAGGAATGAGCAGGTCAGGACTGTGTAGCACATCTCAGAGCTCCTTCTGGAGAACCTGGAGGTTCTAAATGCCATGCAGACCCGCTGAGAGAACAGCTGTTGATCTAATTTGATGGCGTGTGTGGTATTTACTCTAGAACAGACAATCTCATCTTCTACTCCACAAACAGAACCGAAGCACTCTGAGGAACTGAAGAAACGCAGGTGCATGGTTAGCTCTGCTCTCCCTCCTCCGGAGCTCCTCCTCCTCCGTTCCTGGCGGAGAGCCCGGTGTTCTGCCCGCTGGTAAACAGAGCAGGAGCCCAGATTACAGATATTAGCTCGTATTAGCATGCTAACAGGGCTGAGTCTGATTAGTCTGATTACCCAGGTCCTGCTCTGTGCATCACGGCGTGAACAGATCAGCCTCCTCTGCAGGTGCGATGGATCTGGAGGAGGTTCTGAGGAACCGCCACAGAAGCCAGCGTTCTCTGCTAAGAACGGCATCCCACAATGCTCTGCTCTCCTGGAAGCACCTGATCTTCGGCGAAGGGCTGTGTAAACACAAAGACCTGCCCAGTATTCATAGGGTGGAGGAACTGCTGCAGCTCTGAAACCGCACCTCCCATCAAAAACCGCACACGAGCCCAAACAGGAGAAACGCTCCATCCTCTCCACACAGCTCCTCTAATCAAACCCACAGAGCTTCCCTCGCCTCCACCCCTCCTGCGGTGGAGATACGATCCGGCCTAACAGAGCCCACATCAAAGAGCTGCACCATCAAATGCTGCTGGAGGGCGAAGACCTGAGAGGACACTCCAGTCCAGACACGGTGAAGATCATTTCACCCAGCCGCTCCAGACCGAGCGTACAGGCTTTCAAAGCTGGACACGCTCAGGAGCCGCTTTGATGGAGGCAACCGAGGAGCTAAAGGCTAAAGGAGGCGGGAGGTTCAGGAGGAGCCTGGAGAGGTTCGGTTTAGAAACGGACTATTCAGCCCAACCCAAGAAAAACTAGTCAGAACCAGGAGATACCAGGACCAAGGACTCGCTAACTGCTAACAGGCTAATCGCTACGCATACAGCACTGTCTGTCACACCAACACCAGTCTCCCGCCCTGTCCTCAGACTGTGTACCCTCTAAAGGAGGGTGGTACGGAACCAGTTACGGAGACTCAGCCTGCTAACTACGTTAGCGTTAGCGCTTCCCAGCTCAAAGCCACACAGAACAGCTCTACCTTTTCTTTCTGTCGCTTCCACACCGGATGTTCTGATCCGTGGTCTCGGATATCGACCTTCATCCTCTTAACAGGGGCGGAAGCTACAACAGAGCAGCACCAGCCAGTCAACTTCACTCTCACAGGTAAAGGTTCTTATGGTGAATACCTGTGAAGGCTGAGCACCACTGAACCTGAACCGAACTGAACCTGTATGGGGGTGTTTGGGTCTCTGTAGCTAAGCTAGCTAAGCTACCTCAGAGCAGGGTGGCCACCTTCATAACCCCAAACAAATAAAGAGATGGAGAAACGGATAAAGGCTGGACTGATTTTAGTAGAACCTGTTTAAAATGGGTTCTCCTGGGTTCCTCTGGGTTCCTCTGGGTTCCTCTGTGGTTGTTGAAGTCAGTCCCAGTCGTCCAGACTACATAATACAAGTCTGGCCTTCTCTCGGAGGGAAGAGCCTCCAGAGAAAGTGATGGGTGAGGTATGCTAAAGCTAATGTGCTAAGTACAGCTGAGGCAGTGGGCCAGACTGCTGCCTCGAGGCTGCGGTTCTAACCACGTTAGCTTGGTGAATAATCACGGTTCTTCCAGAAGCTCAGACGGTGTGTCGTGTTCCTGCGCTGGTTCGTTAGCGTTCTCGGCGGCTTGTTTGGGAGAAGCAGTAACAGGATCTCCTCCAGAGTCCAGCCGGGTGTTTCTGGACGTCAGGCGGGTTTCTGACTCTAACTGGATCTGTGTGGATGCTGAATGCTGATTGGCCGGTTGGTTCTGCGTTTGGCTTTATAGAAACACGTACGGTATATTTCGGGTACTGTGTGATACAGATTTGATACGTGGTGTAGATGAGATTTACCCACGTGACCATACGGCTTCATTTCTCACCTGCTGCTAGGACAGGATCTGTTTATAACGTCGTGTTTGAGCTACATTAGCCATGATAGCTTTATTAGCTGTGTCAGCATCATAAACCATGTTAGCTTTGTAAGCTGGCCTAACTGTGTTAGCTTGTGTTAGTTGTTTTAGCTGCAGTAGCTGTGTTAGTTTTATTAGCTGGTTTGGCAGTGTTAGCTGTATAGGGTGTGTTAGCTGCAGTAGCTGTGTTAGTTGTGTTAGCTACATTAGCTGTGTTAGCTATGTTATTTGTTTTAGCTGCAGTAGCTGTGTTAGTTTTATTAGCTGGTTTGGCAGTGTTAGCTGTATAGGGTGTGTTAGCTGCAGTAGCTGTGTTAGTTGTGTTAGCCACATTAGCTGTGTTAGCTATGTTATTTGTTTTAGCTGCAGTAGCTGTGTTAGTTGTGTTAGCTACATTAGCTGTGTTACCTATGTTATTTGTTTTAGCTGCAGTAGCTGTGTTAGTTGTGTTAGCTACTTTAGCTGTGTTAGCTATGTTATTTGTTTTAGCTGCAGTAGCTGTGTTAGTTGTGTTAGCTACATTAGCTGTGTTAGCCATGTTATTTGTTTTAGCTGCAGTAGCTGTGTTAGTTTTATTAGCTGGTTTGGCTGTGTTAGCTGTATAGGGTGTGTTAGCTACATTAGCTGTGTTAGCTTGTGTTATTTGTTTTAGCTGCAGTAGCTGTGTTAGTTGTATTAGCTGCTTTGGCTGTGTTTACTGAATTGGGTGTGTTAGCTACATTAGCAGCTTTAGCTGTGTTAGCTGTGTGTTAACTGTGTTAGCTTTGTCAACGCCATTAGCTGTGTGTTAGCTAAATTAGCTGTGTTTACTGCATTAGCTGTATTTGGCGTGTTAGCTGCATTAGCTGTGTGCTAGCTGAAATAGCTGTGTTAACTGCATTAGCTGTGTGTTTAGTGGAATTAGCTTTATTAGCTGCATTAGTTGTGTGTTAGCTGAATTAGTTGTGTTTACTGCATTAACTGTAATGGCCGTGTTAGCTACATTAGCTGTGTGTTAGCTGAATTGGCTGTGTTAACTACATTAGCTGTATTTGACATGTTAGCTGCATTAGCTGTGTGCTAGCTGAATTAGCTGTGTTAACTGCATTAGCTGTGTGTTTAGTGGAATTAGCTTTGTTAGCTGCTTTAGCTGTGTGTTAGCTGCATTAGCTGTGTGTTAGCTGAATTAGCTGTGTTTACTGCATTAACTGTATTGGCCGTGTTAGCTACATTAGCTGTGTGTTAGCTGAATTACCTGTGTTGACTCCATTAGCTGTATTTGCCATGTTAGCTGTATTAGCTGTGTGTTAGATGAATTAGCTGTGTTTACTGCATTAGCTGTGTGTTAGTTGAATTAGCTGTGTTGACTGCATTAGCTGTATTGGCCATGTTAGCTATATTAGCTGCATTAGCTGTTGGTGGCTAACATGTTAAAGAGCTAATTTAACTTCCTGATACCTCTGTCTGTGATTAGGAGACAGGAGACAAGCTGTCGACTGATTGTTCGTCTCTAATGAAGCTTTTAATGGTTCTGATTCTTCACCTGCTAACAGACCTGCTCCTAGCGAAACACGCTAATCCCATCACAGCGCCGTCCCTCCTACACAATTATCTGAGTAACTGATTTACTGAAGATTTCCCGCCTGGTCTGCTGCGAGAGAAGCCGTCTAAGTGACTGATGACCGGAATTCTTCCTAAACGGCGTTCAGTTTCTCCTGTTCACTGTGTTAGTGTGGAGCTGAGCTGAAGGTGGAGCTTCATCATGCTCAGCTCCAGAAACACCTGTTTCAGCCTCCAAACCCCAAAACACACATCAGAGTTCTCCCCATTACTCAGAGCTGATCATCTCCACACTTCCCCTTCAGTGACCTGCTAATGACCTGGTTAACCCTTCAGCAGCCGGACACGCCTAGTTAGCTGGGTTAGCCCCGAATGTTCCTCAGGTTCTCCCAGATATCGGTGCACTGAGGCAGCTTCAGAGCGCTGAACTCTGTAGACCGTTAGAGGACCCGTCTGCTCTGGTCTGTAGTCCAGCAGGCTCTTAGCTGAAGGAGCTTCTCTCCAACAGAGTGACCATGCTGCCTCTCCCCATGCCTGCCTCTTGATCTCTGGCTGGACTCCAGCTCCATCAGCTGTCCACACTGTCACTACATGCTGCTAATTACCCTGAAAGCTGTCTTCTGAGATGTCCCACTGTTAAACAGGCTCTTACAGCACACTGAGTCTGCTGCTCTCCTGCTCACCCTCTTAATTAGAGCCAGCGTTAAGAACCTGTATCTATATCTGATCTAGAACTCCAACGCGGATCAGCCTGACCTACGGGTCCTGCACTGGCTCTACCGCTCAGTTCGGGAAACCAGGTATCTCCTGCTCGGCTGTTCTACACTGATTACTGCTGGCGTTATTACTCTGGTCATCACCGCACTGACCGCTCTCAGCCTCACCTACTGCACACAAAACAAAGCATGACTAAACATGCTACCCGCACTCCCACAGCCATGCGCTAGCAGAGCCTTCTTACCGTTATACTGTGATTGGTCTAATACGGGTGATCTGATTACCGTTATACTGTGATTGGTCTAATACGGGTGATCCTTATTAACGTTATACTGTGATTGGTCTAATACAGGTGATCCTTATTACCGTTATACTGTGATTGGTCTAATACGGGTGATCTTATTACCGTTATACTGTGATTGGTCTAATACGGGTGATCTGATTACCGTTATACTGTGATTGGTCTAATACGGGTGATCTTATTACCGTTATACTGTGATTGGTCTAATACGGGTGATCCTTATTACCGTTATACTGTGATTGGTCTAATACGGGTGATCTTATTACCGTTATACTGTGATTGGTCTAATACGGGTGATCCTTATTACCGTTATACTGTGATTGGTCTAATACGGGTGATCTTATTACCGTTATACTGTGATTGGTCTAATACGAGTGATCCTTATTACCGTTATACTGTGATTGGTCTAATACTGGTGATCCTTATTACCGTTATACTGTGATTGGTCTAATATGGGCGATCTTATTACCGTTATACTGTGACTGGTCTAATACGGGTGATCCTTTTCACCGTTATACTGTGATTGGTCTAATACGGGTGATCTTATTACCGTTATACTGTGATTGGTCTAATACGGGTGATCCTTATCACCGTTATACTGTGATTGGTCTAATACGGGCGATCTTATTACCGTTATACTGTGATTGGTCTAATACAGGTGATCCTTATTACCGTTATACTGTGATTGGTCTAATACAGGTGATCCTTATTACCGTTATACTGTGATTGGTCTAATACGGGTGATCCTTATTACCGTTATACTGTGATTGGTCTAATATGGGTGATCCTTATTACCGTTATACTGTGATTGGTCTAATACGGGTGATCCTTATTACCGTTATACTGTGATTGGTCTAATACGGGTGATCTTATTACCGTTATACTGTGATTGGTCTAATACGGGTGATCTTATTACCGTTATACTGTGATTGGTCTAATATGGGTGATCCTTATAACCGTTATACTGTGATTGGTCTAATACGGGTGATCCTTATTACCGTTATACTGTGATTGGTCTAATACGGGTGATCCTTATTACCGTTATACTGTGATTGGTCTAATACGGGTGATCTTATTACCGTTATACTGTGATTGGTCTAATACGGGTGATCTTATTACCGTTATACTGTGATTGGTCTAATACGGGTGATCATATTAAAGTTATAATGTGAGTGGTCTAATACGGGGTGATCCTTATTACCGTTATACTGTGATTGGTCTAATACGGGTGATCCT
Source organism: Prochilodus magdalenae (assembly GCA_024036415.1). NCBI lineage: Eukaryota > Metazoa > Chordata > Actinopteri > Characiformes > Prochilodontidae > Prochilodus > Prochilodus magdalenae. Next base: position 47,771 of record JAMWET010000889.1, read on the forward strand.
TATTACCGTTATACTGTGATTGGTCTAATACGGGTGATCCTTATTACCGTTATACTGTGATTGGTCTAATACGGGTGATCTTATTACTGTTATACTGTGATTGGTCTAATACGGGTGATCCTTATTACCGTTATACTGTGATTGGTCTAATACGGGTGATCCTTATTACCGTTATACTGTGATTGGTCTAATACGGGTGATCCTTATTACCGTTATACTGTGATTGGTCTAATACGGGTGATCCTTATTACTGTTATACTGTGATTGGTCTAATACGGGTGATCCTTATTACCGTTATACTGTGATTGGTCTAATACGGGTGATCCTTATTACCGTTATACTGTGATTGGTCTAATACGGGTGATCCTTATTAACGTTATACTGTGATTGGTCTAATACGGGTGATCCTTATTAACGTTATACTGTGATTGGTCTAATACGGGTGATCTTATTACCGTTATACTGTGATTGGTCTAATACGGGTGATCCTTATTACCGTTATACTGTGATTGGTCTAATACGGGTGATCCTTATTACCGTTATACTGTGATTGGTCTAATACGGGTGATCTTATTACCGTTATACTGTGATTGGTCTATTACGGGTGATCTTATTACCGTTATACTGTGATTGGTCTAATATGGGTGATCCTTATAACCGTTATACTGTGATTGGTCTAATACGGGTGATCCTTATTACCGTTATCCTGTGATTGGTCTAATACGGGTGATCCTTATTACCGTTATACTGTGATTGGTCTAATACGGGTGATCCTTATTACCGTTATACTGTGATTGGTCTAATACGGGTGATCCTTATTACCGTTATACTGTGATTGGTCTAATACGGGTGATCCTTATTACCGTTATCCTGTGATTGGTCTAATACGGGTGATCTTATTACCGTTATACTGTGATTGGTCTAATACGGGTGATCCTTATTACCGTTATACTGTGATTGGTCTAATACGGGTGATCTTATTACCGTTATACTGTGATTGGTCTAATACGGGTGATCTTATTCCCGTTATACTGTGATTGGTCTAATACGGGTGATCTGATTACCGTTATACTGTGATTGGTCTAATACGGGTGATCCTTATTACCGTTATACTGTGATTGGTCTAATACGGGTGATCTGATTACCGTTATACTGTGATTGGTCTAATACGGGTGATCTTATTACCGTTATACTGTGATTGGTCTAATACGGGTGATCCTTATTACCGTTATACTGTGATTGGTCTAATACGGGTGATCTTATTACCGTTATACTGTGATTGGTCTAATACGAGTGATCCTTATTACCGTTATACTGTGATTGGTCTAATACTGGTGATCCTTATTACCGTTATACTGTGATTGGTCTAATATGGGCGATCTTATTACCGTTATACTGTGACTGGTCTAATACGGGTGATCCTTATCACCGTTATACTGTGATTGGTCTAATATGGGCGATCTTATTACCGTTATACTGTGATTGGTCTAATACAGGTGATCCTTATTACCGTTATACTGTGATTGGTCTAATACAGGTGATCCTTATTACCGTTATACTGTGATTGGTCTAATACGGGTGATCCTTATTACCGTTATACTGTGATTGGTCTATTACGGGTGATCTTATTACCGTTATACTGTGATTGGTGTATTACGGGTGATCTTATTACCGTTATACTGTGATTGGTCTAATACGGGTGATCCTTATTACCGTTATACTGTGACTGGTCTAATACGGGTGATCTTATTCCCGTTATACTGTGATTGGTCTAATACGGGTGATCTTATTACCGTTATACTGTGACTGGTCTAATACGGGTGATCTTATTACCGTTATACTGTGATTGGTCTAATACGGGTGATCCTTATTACCGTTATACTGTGATTGGTCTAATACGGGTGATCTTATTACCGTTATACTGTGATTGGTCTAATACGAGTGATCCTTATTACCGTTATACTGTGATTGGTCTAATACTGGTGATCCTTATTACCGTTATACTGTGATTGGTCTAATATGGGCGATCTTATTACCGTTATACTGTGACTGGTCTAATACGGGTGATCCTTATCACCGTTATACTGTGATTGGTCTAATACGGGTGATCTTATTACCGTTATACTGTGATTGGTCTAATACGGGTGATCCTTATCACCGTTATACTGTGATTGGTCTAATACGGGCGATCTTATTACCGTTATACTGTGATTGGTCTAATACAGGTGATCCTTATTACCGTTATACTGTGATTGGTCTAATACAGGTGATCCTTATTACCGTTATACTGTGATTGGTCTAATACGGGTGATCCTTATTACCGTTATACTGTGATTGGTCTATTACGGGTGATCTTATTACCGTTATACTGTGATTGGTCTAATACGGGTGATCCTTATTACCGTTATACTGTGATTGGTCTAATACGGGTGATCCTTATTACCGTTATACTGTGATTGGTCTAATATGGGTGATCCTTATTACCGTTATACTGTGATTGGTCTAATACGGGTGATCCTTATTACCGTTATACTGTGATTGGTCTAATACGGGTGATCTTATTACCGTTATACTGTGATTGGTCTAATACGGGTGATCTTATTACCGTTATACTGTGATTGGTCTAATATGGGTGATCCTTATAACCGTTATACTGTGATTGGTCTAATACGGGTGATCCTTATTAACGTTATACTGTGATTGGTCTAATACGGGTGATCCTTATTACCGTTATACTGTGATTGGTCTAATACGGGTGATCTTATTACCGTTATACTGTGATTGGTCTAATACGGGTGATCTTATTACCGTTATACTGTGATTGGTCTAATACGGGTGATCCTTATTACCGTTATACTGTGATTGGTCTAATACGGGTGATCTTATTACCGTTATACTGTGATTGGTCTAATACGGGTGATCCTTATTACCGTTATACTGTGATTGGTCTAATACGGGTGATCTTATTACCGTTATACTGTGATTGGTCTAATACGGGTGATCCTTATTACCGTTATACTGTGATTGGTCTAATACGGGTGATCCTTATTACCGTTATACTGTGATTGGTCTAATACGGGTGATCCTTATTACCGTTATACTGTGATTGGTCTAATACGGGTGATCTTATTACTGTTATACTGTGATTGGTCTAATACGGGTGATCCTTATTACCGTTATACTGTGATTGGTCTAATACGGGTGATCCTTATTACCGTTATACTGTGATTGGTCTAATACGGTGATCCTTATTACCGTTATACTGTGATTGGTCTAATACGGGTGATCCTTATTACCGTTATACTGTGATTGGTCTAATACGGGTGATCCTTATTACCGTTATACTGTGATTGGTCTAATACGGGTGATCCTTATTACCGTTATACTGTGATTGGTCTAATACGGGTGATCCTTATTAACGTTATACTGTGATTGGTCTAATACGGGTGATCCTTATAAACGTTATACTGTGATTGGTCTAATACGGGTGATCTTATTACCGTTATACTGTGATTGGTCTAATACGGGTGATCCTTATTACCGTTATACTGTGATTGGTCTAATACGGGTGATCCTTATTACCGTTATACTGTGATTGCTCTAATACGGGTGATCTTATTACCGTTATACTGTGATTGGTCTATTACGGGTGATCTTATTACCGTTATACTGTGATTGGTCTAATATGGGTGATCCTTATAACCGTTATACTGTGATTGGTCTAATACGGGTGATCCTTATTACCGTTATCCTGTGATTGGTCTAATACGGGTGATCCTTATTACCGTTATACTGTGATTGGTCTAATACGGGTGATCCTTATTACCGTTATACTGTGATTGGTCTAATACGGGTGATCCTTATTACCGTTATACTGTGATTGGTCTAATACGGGTGATCCTTATTACCGTTATCCTGTGATTGGTCTAATACGGGTGATCTTATTACCGTTATACTGTGATTGGTCTAATACGGGTGATCCTTATTACCGTTATACTGTGATTGGTCTAATACGGGTGATCTTATTACCGTTATACTGTGATTGGTCTAATACGGGTGATCTTATTCCCGTTATACTGTGATTGGTCTAATACGGGTGATCTTATTACCGTTATACTGTGATTGGTCTAATACGGGTGATCCTTATTACCGTTATACTGTGATTGGTCTAATACGGGTGATCTGATTACCGTTATACTGTGATTGGTCTAATACGGGTGATCTTATTACCGTTATACTGTGATTGGTCTAATACGGGTGATCCTTATTACCGTTATACTGTGATTGGTCTAATACGGGTGATCTTATTACCGTTATACTGTGATTGGTCTAATACGAGTGATCCTTATTACCGTTATACTGTGATTGGTCTAATACTGGTGATCCTTATTACCGTTATACTGTGATTGGTCTAATATGGGCGATCTTATTACCGTTATACTGTGACTGGTCTAATACGGGTGATCCTTATCACCGTTATACTGTGATTGGTCTAATATGGGCGATCTTATTACCGTTATACTGTGATTGGTCTAATACAGGTGATCCTTATTACCGTTATACTGTGATTGGTCTAATACAGGTGATCCTTATTACCGTTATACTGTGATTGGTCTAATACGGGTGATCCTTATTACCGTTATACTGTGATTGGTCTATTACGGGTGATCTTATTACCGTTATACTGTGATTGGTCTATTACGGGTGATCTTATTACCGTTATACTGTGATTGGTCTAATACGGGTGATCCTTATTACCGTTATACTGTGACTGGTCTAATACGGGTGATCTTATTCCCGTTATACTGTGATTGGTCTAATACGGGTGATCTTATTACCGTTATACTGTGACTGGTCTAATACGGGTGATCTTATTACCGTTATACTGTGATTGGTCTAATACGGGTGATCCTTATTACCGTTATACTGTGATTGGTCTAATACGGGTGATCCTTATTACCGTTATACTGTGATTGGTCTAATACGGGTGATCTTATTACCGTTATACTGTGATTGGTCTAATACGGGTGATCCTTATTACCGTTATACTGTGATTGATCTAATACGGGTGATCCTTATTACCGTTATACTGTGATTGGTCTAATACGGGTGATCCTTATTACCGTTATACTGTGATTGATCTAATACGGGTGATCCTTATTACCGTTATACTGTGATTGGTCTAATACGGGTGATCTTATTCCCGTTATACTGTGATTGGTCTAATACGGGTGATCCTTATTACCGTTATACTGTGATTGGTCTAATACGGGTGATCTTATTACCGTTATACTGTGATTGGTCTAATATGGGTGATCCTTATTACCGTTATACTGTGATTGGTCTAATACGGGTGATCTTATTACCGTTATACTGTGATTGGTCTAATATGGGTGATCCTTATAACCGTTATACTGTGATTGGTCTAATACGGGTGATCCTTATTACCGTTATACTGTGACTGGTCTAATACGGGTGATCCTTATTACCGTTATACTGTGATTGGTCTAATACGGGTGATCCTTATTAACGTTATACTGTGATTGGTCTAATACGGGTGATCCTTATTACCGTTATACTGTGATTGGTCTAATACGGGTGATCCTTATTACCGTTATACTGTGATTGGTCTAATACGGGTGATCTTATTACTGTTATACTGTGATTGGTCTAATACGGGTGATCCTTATTACCGTTATACTGTGATTGGTCTAATACGGGTGATCCTTATTACCGTTATACTGTGATTGGTCTAATACGGGTGATCCTTATTACCGTTATACTGTGATTGGTCTAATACGGGTGATCCTTATTAACGTTATACTGTGATTGGTCTAATACGGGTGATCCTTATTACCGTTATACTGTGATTGGTCTAATACGGGTGATCCTTATTACCGTTATACTGTGATTGGTCTAATACGGGTGATCTTATTACCGTTATACTGTGATTGGTCTATTACGGGTGATCTTATTACCGTTATACTGTGATTGGTCTAATACGGGTGATCTTATTCCCGTTATACTGTGATTGGTCTAATACGGGTGATCTTATTACCGTTATACTGTGACTGGTCTAATACGGGTGATCTTATTACCGTTATACTGTGATTGGTCTAATACGGGTGATCCTTATTACCGTTATACTGTGATTGGTCTAATACGGGTGATCCTTATTACCGTTATACTGTGATTGATCTAATACGGGTGATCCTTATTACCGTTATACTGTGATTGGTCTAATACGGGTGATCTTATTCCCGTTATACTGTGATTGGTCTAATACGGGTGATCCTTATTACCGTTATACTGTGATTGGTCTAATACGGGTGATCTTATTACCGTTATACTGTGATTGGTCTAATACGGGTGATCCTTATTACCGTTATACTGTGATTGGTCTAATACGGGTGATCCTTATTACCGTTATACTGTGATTGGTCTAATACGGGTGATCTTATTACCGTTATACTGTGATTGGTCTAATATGGGTGATCCTTATTACCGTTATACTGTGACTGGTCTAATACGGGTGATCCTTATTACCGTTATACTGTGATTGGTCTAATACGGGTGATCCTTATTAACGTTATACTGTGATTGGTCTAATACGGGTGATCCTTATTACCGTTATACTGTGATTGGTCTAATACGGGTGATCCTTATTACCGTTATACTGTGATTGGTCTAATACGGGGTGATGATCCTTATTAACGTTATACTGTGATTGGTCTAATACGGGTGATCCTTATTACCGTTATACTGTGATTGGTCTAATACGGGTGATCCTTATTACCGTTATACTGTGATTGGTCTAATACGGGTGATCCTTATTACCGTTATACTGTGATTGGTCTAATACGGGTGATCCTTATTAACGTTATACTGTGATTGGTCTAATACGGGTGATCCTTATTACCGTTATACTGTGATTGGTCTAATACGGGTGATCCTTATTACCGTTATACTGTGATTGGTCTAATACGGGTGATCTTATTACCGTTATACTGTGATTGGTCTAATACGGGTGATCCTTATTACCGTTATACTGTGATTGGTCTAATACGGGTGATCCTTATTACCGTTTATACTGTGATTTGGTCTAATACGGGTGATCCCTATTTCCCTTATACTGTGATTGGTCTAATACGGGTGATCCTTATTACCGTTATACTGTGATTGGTCTAATACGGGTGATCCTTATTACCGTTATACTGTGATTGGTCTAATACGGGTGATCCTT
>JAMWET010000890.1:0-7500 GCA_024036415.1 Prochilodus magdalenae
ATCAATGTACCCTTATTTTAAAGTGTTACTGGGTTTTACCTTGATCTTTTACTACATACCAAAACTAATAATAATAAAATATTATTAAGATATAAATATCTTTATTATAACTACTTTGATCAGTAGAAATATTGTAAACTGTAATATACACACATTAAGTGTTAAATAAATGTTTAAATGCTGAAATAAAAGGAGTAAACATCTAACAGTAGAATTCTTAGGGACTCTTATTATGAAAGCTGCTCAACACTGAGTGAAGTTATTGTGAGTGAATTGCTGCCAAATCGAGTGTTTATATTCGTGTTTTCGGTGGATTGTATGAATGACTCTACAAAGGCTATAAATAAATAAACACATGAATAAATAAATACACACATAAATAAACAAACAATAAGCCAGAACTATAAAAACCCTCTCATGTCGCAGAACAAACCATTAATAAAACATGCAGCACTTGTAAAAGCTGGAGAACATGCTTGGTTAATTCAGTTCCCAGTCTGAGCGGATCTTTCGGGAGGTCCAGTGTTTACGATACTGAATTCTAAATCACCTGCTAATAAAGGCCTGTTAAAACTAGACCTTCAGGAGACGAAGGTGGTCTCCCACTTTCGCACAGTGCTATATACAAACCCTGACCACACAGGACCTGTCCGCATCCCTCTCCGCTCCGAATCTAGGTCATGTGACGCCCATGTTGCTGTAAGGCACAGCGTTTAGCTGCCGGTTCTGTTGGGCGGTGCCGGCCTGTCTGTTACGCTGATGTCTGCCAGATTGCAGTGCTACATTTCAAAAGTCCCTAAAGATGCCAGACAAATTCCTGACAGGTTCGGAACGCTGATATGCTAGTTATTCCTGCTCAGTCTCGGGCGGTGTGCTCAGATATGCCACATATTCACATCGTCGTTCCTCCTAGTCTGGCACATGACGGAATCATTACAGACTGTAACATGGCATGTTCTCATCATCTGCCTTAAATTCACCAGCTCTCTTAAACTGTAGCCTGAAGCAACCGCGAGAGACCTGGCACGCCTCTGCCCCGGCTTCGCTGTATAAAACAAGAGGCACGGAGCTGCTGGCCTAGCAGTTACCCCCCTGAGAGCCTCCACAGCCCTCTTCAGACTAGTCAGACCTCAGACTCAGAGTGTTACTTCGTCAGGAGTCATAATCATAATAATGTAAAGATATACAAAACCATCCTTTATAGGGTATATACTACACACGTACACGCACTCATCATCAGCAGAACAGCTGCACCCACAGGAGTGAGACTCGGTGTGTAGGTGAGACATGCTAATGATCCGAGTTCCACACTCGGCCGCACATGTGATGTAAGCAGGGACAGACTGATCTCTGTACCTGACTGACCCAACACCACCACTACAGACCTCCAGCGAGCAGTGGTGTCCTCCATGAGTCCTCCTGTTAGTGCAGCACCATCGGCAGACGGCTGCACCACGCAGGACTACATGCACACAGACCGTTACCACGACTGTCCTTAACACCACGTCACCGTCACCAAAGACTGCAGTGGTGTCGTACCAGACTGTCATGGAGTGACTCAGAATGGCAGCGGGTCATCTTCAGTGACGAGTCCCGCTTTAGTCTTGGTGGAGACGCCCAACGAACCCGTGTGTGGAGGCACCGTGGTCAGCACCAAGATGAACGGTTTGTCGTCACACATCCAGAAGACCTGGTGTCCCTCCACCTCCACCCCTACCGCACCACCTGCAGGAACTGTGTGAGGATGTTCAAGCTGCATGGGATGGATTATCACAGGACACCATTAGGAACCTCTACAGCTCCATACCGAGACGTCTGGCGTGTTGTTTACATATTGTGTGTGTATATATATATATATATATACATATAGATCACAACACACACAAACAATGAAGTCATAATCGGGGCAGATATACCGACTGTGGGAGGAAACCGGGAAGAACATGCACACTCCACATAGAAAGAACCCCCTCTGGACACCCCGACCGGGAATCAAGTCCAGACCCTTCTTACTGTGAGCTGTTACAGTTAAAAGAGGAAGAAGATGAAGATGGGTGGATGATGAAGACAGATATCATGAATAAGCCATCAAGAAGCCTGAATACCAGAATCACAGAACACCGGACCTGACGGTCTCCAGGAGTCAAAAACAACTCAACAGCCCCGAACAGACTACAGAACCCGAGCACGCCCGCGGCCTGGCTGATCTGGAGCAGACGGGTTAAAGGAGACAGCGTTAAAGTCTCTGGGACAGTTACGAGGAGACGTTAGGTAGGATGAGGTGAGGTAAGGGTTAATGGTCTAATGCATGAGCCTTTTAGACTGGTTAATGCATGCACGAGGACACTGTCTGCTGTGTAATTAACAAGGCAGAGAGGAGAGAGCCGGTCTAGCAGAGCCAGACGGGATCTCGTTATGAGGAAACCGGTTCCATTAGGCAACCTTAGCAATCTGCTAGCCAGCCTGTACAATTAGACACATCAAAAGCAAAGGACCACTGTCCTCCGGCCTTAAAGGGGCGTGTTCAATTCAGCTAATAATATATATATATATATATCCATTTACATCTATAGCATTTAGCTGACGCCCCTATTTCAAGGCGAGGGTTAGGGTTAGGCCACTATAGCATTAGGAGCCCAAGAACTCTTACTGGCAACACCACATGCCGTCTGCTGGATCGTGTTGATGCCCACAGCCCCTTTTCTGGTTTTGTACCCACGCTCCGCTGCCAGTTTACACTCCCAGAAAACAAGGAGTTTGTTACTACCAGCGTGGTAGCCCTCGTATCGCTATGCTGTAACTGCACCACATTCCATTGATATCATAAACCCTGGACTGTAATGAGTCCCCCTGTATTTTTAAGGTGGTAGTACATTCAGGCTCCGCAGGTGGCGCTGCACAAATATGATGGGGCTTTAAATACCCACAGAGTGTGAGTGAGGGGATCCATAGATTGGGAAGAGGTGGTACAGTGCAGGGAATGTCTCGTTCCATGTGTGGAAAAGAAACCGAATCTGCAGGTGTGTGGAAGCGTACGGTCATACGGGTCTACCAGCAGTGGATACAATCCCAGTCTACAGGGAACTCTCCTCGGAACTGTGCCAGGGAAGGCCTCCACCACATCTGGACCACCTGACCAGTTCTCTAGTGTGAGAGAGTCTGAACACTGATGTGGCTACATCCAGAACCTCGTCCAGTACATGCCCAGTCCAGTCCCAGCTGGTGCTGGTGGAGGAGTTATGTACTGGTAGGTACAGTTCAGTCACGGGGGGGTCACTGTTTGTTCGGTGATGTTTTGAGTTGTATTGCTGGCTATTATGGTGCCGAGTGACGGAGAATGAGGAAGATGGAGAGGCATCCCATCCACCCAGAGAGAGGGTGAGGTCAGTAATGCTCTCTGGAATCCCTGCCATGAATGTCTGGACATCACCAGAGATCAATCCTGCACTCTTCTGATTACAGGACCAGTGCCTAAGTGGTCCCGCTACTTGAGCTCCATCTTTACGAGGCACTGGATTGGTTTAGATTGCCTCGACTCGGGATGAAACTTCCCATGGTCACGTCTGTCGCCTCGAGGCTAGAGAGGAACAAGCCTGCTTTGCTAGTCGGATATTAGCGAGAGCCTGTGTCCATCATGCGTGTCTTATCTTTTGAAGAGCTCCTCGGAGTCAATCAATAAATCTCAATACCGGTTCTGCAGAGATAACGATGTTGTGCTTGAGTGGGCCTCATTTGCCACAAACACACATTATCCCCTTTCACGCGCCTCGTCGCAGCGGGCGGCCGGATTTACGGCCTTTGTATAAACGCCGTGTCTGAAGATTCCACAAAATTGACACGGACAATACCAAACGTTCCTGCGCTATCTGTTTTCCTTTTACTCCACTTCTTTCTGTCACCTGGCAGCCTCGGCCGAGTGCCGCACGCACGCTGTGCCCTCTCCATCCCCTACGCCGTCTGGAGAGGGAAGATGGCCATCGACAGAGCGCTCCAGAGAAATCACCGGAATGGCAGAAATTATGCAAGCACATGCTGTTCATTCTTTCCACTGCAGCGACGAGACATCCCGGGCCGACTCTCGGCGCTCACGTGGAATTACGGAACATCAGCGGAGGAACCTTTGACTCTGCTTAAACACCATTACAGCAGCCGCACATCTGAAGGAGGCTGATTACAATACACAATGGCATAAGGATGCACAGCAGGGCATACGCAGACTCCCTGCGCTCGGCGAGGGACTCCAGAGGACCGGAGAACTCTCACAGAGCCCATTAGCAGCGTTCCATTAGCAGTGTTCGAGCAGGAGGCTTCAGACCTCACATGTAAACAGGAAGCAGTTCAGTAGTGTTTCCTAGAACCCCTAGAAACCCTCTTTTATAAAAATATTCATTTCACGACTTTTATTTTTACATGCCATTTAAAACACCAGCTCTCGTGTAGACTAGGGAAAATGTAATGAGGAAAGCACACGCTTCCTGTTCCACTCTTCTAACGATCACAATCTAGAACCCGTATATCAGATAAACCCTGCCCTGTACAATAAACCATCTACATCCTCTCTCCAGACCAGCTCAGAAAATTACTTACAGTAATCTCATAACCTCAACATGACGTATTTCTGTTGTGGGTATTAACCTGCCTTTTGGTGATATGAGGTTATAACAGTTATAGTAACAGTAATAATCATGCACAGGGATTATTACAGGGATAATGAGGAGCTTGTTGTACGTTAGCTTGTGTTAACATACTTTAAGTTCAGTTTTAGTGTTTTAGTCATTTTGCCTGGTGTGGGGTTCACAGACTCTATTATCTACAGTTATATTAAAATCGACCCCTCAGAGTTCTGAAGACGCTCACTTATTTTCAGTACAGTGATTACTTCTTTATGAAACTCTGAAGACTTACTGCAAACGTCTGAAGCCCTATCACACATTAGTTTACAGAGAAATTACTTTGATCTAAAGAATCATTCAGTCAAAATATTTATTCAGATCCAGTACACCTGGTTTCACTGCTCGCGATCAGGTGAAGTACTGAAGTTGAACTGATGTTCTGTTGTTTACAGTGTATTTAGCTTTAGTGCACAATTTCTATTTTAATATCCCCACTTTATTGGGGTAAAAAGAATAAAATAAAAACCTGTATATTTTTCCTAAATGTGTTACACTCAGGATAAACTGTAGGCTTTCTGGGTTTTTAGACAAGTGTGGTGCCACACTACATGTACAAAAGAAGTTTAATATTTACAGACATTTAGAAATTTACAGTAAATCAGTTTAAAGTGATAAATCACATGACTGGCATACGGGAACAGCACGCAACAATGAACTGCATCTTCATGCATACGACAGGAGTAAATCAAAGATTAAATAATCCAAATATTTAGATTTAATTTCAATGTTTTATTTATAAAATTACTTTTTAGAATCACTTCAGTAGACACTGATGGATATTTGGCTATAGTGCACATGTTAACATGTTCCTGATAGATGATAATGTTTACTGTTCTTGTTACGCGGGACGAGGGGACAGGTTGCAACTGCAAGTCTTTAATAAACCAAAAAGAAAACAAACCAAAGAGACTAAACAACGGAACAGGGCTACAAACCACAGACATGGAGAAACTGGATACTCAATCAAACCACAAAAAAACAAAGGACCGGCCAGGAGACAAAACACCCAACAAGAACAAAGGGCACGACATGGGGTATAGCACAACTAGGGCTGACGAGAGACACCTGGGAAGGGGCGGAGCTAGAAACAAGAGACCGAACTAGAGGGCGGAGACAGGAGGAGCACATGGACATGACAGGACACGGCAGGGTGTGACAGTTCTACAGTCTTGGTTTATTTTGTGTTAAATCATACCGTCCAGTAAAGGCGTAACTGCTATTTCACATCTATAGATTCATGTCATGTCAGTTTCTGAAACATGCAGCCTCAAAGTAAAGCACACGGGATGTAAATGAAGCTCACTGCATACATTACTGTGTAATTAATATGTAATCACTTCATTATAAATCAAACTATTGGAAACCCAGAGTAATAACTCTTCTGGAGATGGAACCAGCCGTAGCAGTTAGCGTGCTAGGCCTGGAGGCAGCAGCCGGAGAGCTGGAGCATTAGCAGTCTGAAGTAAGAGCAGAGGCTCCGGTAATAGCGCCGTCAAAGGGACAGTAATAAAGCAATCAGTTGTAATCTGACTCAGAGAGCACGGCGCTGGCTGTCACCGCTCTTCCTACCGTAACTCTTCAGATGCACTGAGTGTTTTTTTCCCTCCTCCCAAGTAAATGAAGTGAGCACACGGTATTTATAACCGCCTCTGCTAGTGCTTATGACACATATGTTTGAAGAGCTTTCAGCTGCGCAGTGCTTTAGAGAAGGAGTAAAGTGTTTCATTCATTTACTGCTTAAACGCTTGATCTTTCCTTTTAATATAAGGATCAGGCTTCCTCGGAGAAGAGCTTTACGCATGGAGATGCATCACATTAAGCGGCTCTTTCGGATTGGTGATTACAGTACTTCGGGATGATGGGCCTGGGGGATAAAGGCTAGATGGTGTGGTGCCTAGTGCACTTTGTAGGTCTGTGAATCAGAGGCAACTAAAGTTCTCTCAAACAAAACACTTCAGGAGACGCCTACCCCCCGTCTATCATAGGAGTATTCCTCTGTCAGGAATTCCTATTCACGCTTTCATTCTCGGGCCGATACAAAGACTAACAGTCACACACACCAGGATCAATACCTGATGATAAATTTAGACTGATATGATCAATATTTATTGAGCTACACATACAGAAGTCTGTCTCTCAGTATGGCGCCGGGCCGCCGTGTTTGCTAACCCAACACGCCAGACGTCTCGGTATGGAGCTGTAGAGGTTCCTGATGGAGTCCTATGATAATCCATCCCATGCAGCTTGAACATCCTCACACAGTTCCTGCAGATGGTGCGGTAGGGGTGGAGGTGGAGGCACACCAGGCCTTCTGGACGTGTGACAGCAAACCGTTCATCTTGGTGCTGACCACGGTGCCTCCACACACGGATTCGTTGGGCGTCTCCACCAAGACTAAAGCGGGACTCGTCACTGAAGATGACCCGCTGCCATTCTGAGTCACTCCATGACAGTCTGGTACGACACCACTGCAGTCTTTGGTGACGGTGACGTGGTGTTAAGGACAGTCGTGGTAACGGTCTGTGTGCATGTAGTCCTGCGTGGTGCAGCCGTCTGCCGATGGTGGAGTCATGGAGGACACCACTGCTCACTGGAGGTCTGTAATGGTGGTGTTGGGTCAGTCAGGTACAGAGATAAGACCCGTCCTTGATTACGTCACGTGTGCGGTCGAGTGTGGAACTGGAATCATTAGCCTGTCTCACCATGTCACACCTACACACAGAGTTTCAGTCTGGTGGGCTCCTCCTTCTGGGTGGAGGTGTTTGTGCATGGTGTCCTCAGTATAACACAGTGTGTATACGGTGTGTAGTCGATATAATGACATTAG
>JAMWET010000890.1:12500-82500 GCA_024036415.1 Prochilodus magdalenae
GAACGGACGGAGCGTCTGCGGAGGACTACAGGTCCTTTAAAGCAAACCGCAGAGGAGAGAATGAGGAGCGCTTGTACGGCGCGAGGCCGCGAGCTGCACCGTAGCAGCTGTGTCTGAACACCCAGCATCAGTACGCTCACAGCGCTCTGCAGATTCGCCCATATTTACATACGACGGAAATATATATACATACACTGTACTGCCAAAAGTATTCACTCCCCCATCCAAATCACTGAATCCAGGTGTTCCGGTCACTTTCATGCTCACAGGTGTGTAAACCAAGCACCTAGACATGCAGAAGCCACAAAGTGTTAGACCACGCACACTGACAGGGCGGGTCAGCGGATGCTGAGGGTCATAGGTCACAGAGGTCACCAACTTTCTACAGAGTCCATCACTACAGACCTCCAACCTTCATGTGTCCTTCAGATCAGCTCAGGAACAGTGTAGAGCTTCATGGAATGGGTTTCCATGGCGAGCAGCTGCATCCCAGCCTCACATCACTGGACTGGCCTGCACAGAGTCCTGACCTCAACCCCATAGAACACCTTGAATCTGGAGGATGTAAGCGCTACTGAAACAGATTCCTGACTCGTTATCATGAGACACGTCTTTACAGACTTGTGTTATGAACTGTCATACGTACAGAACACCACTATTTACAGACACCATCTCTGATCATACTCCACCACAACACCAGCCTAGAACACTGGTGTCCATCCTGTCCACCCCCCACCAGCTCTAGCCTCGATCCATTCAGCCCATGACTCGATTCGGTTCGCGATACTGGGTCCGTGATTCAGGAGAAATGGAGGCAGTCGTGGGCCGGGAGTTACAAAGTACATTAGACCCGGTAATCAACCCATTAAACACCACCCGTATAAACTTACAGTCTGATCAGCGTGTTCTAGATATGAGGTCAGAGTGGGTTCTGTGTAATATAGAACTGTTCAATGTATTTAGAACAGACCGTACCCAAGCTGTTACACTGAGCTGGTCTGGCTAATCGCATCACCATTCAGTAAACGAGGTCACAAACGGTCATGTGACTGCATCCATGATGGTCAGTACAGGTCACTTAGGGAGTCTGAGTTTACATCAGGGACAAAGGAACTGTATACGGAACCTTCCAGCCATACGCCACTGTAGGCTGTGGGTTAGAGTGTCGGGTGTGGTTGCTAGGCGAGTGTGTGCGGAGTGCAGGGCTGAACCCCTGCGGATCAGAGTATATAATATTGAGTTTACTGGTATATACGTTTACAGAACTGTGGAACACACATGCAGACAAATTACAAACTCCAGGTGTAATATACACACAGGTCTGATGTGCACTCGAGCGGAAGTGTAATATAGTTATGAAATATTTAATTAGACATTCCGCATCACCGTCTCCACCCGCACTCCGACTCCTGGTTCTACTCCGGCAGCAGAAAATGACAAAAACACTGCAAAAATGGAAATGATGTTTTTCTTCCCACACAGCAATATCGTTTCATCAAATTCATATCATAATAAAATATCTCCTCTTCCACTTCCACACACACCCGCCGCCAGAGTTTACAGTCTGCCCGTCCCACAGAACCACTCTGCCCGTCTCAATAAGCTTCAACTGAGGAATAATTCATACGCATATCCCTTCAATAACTACCACGCTTAACCAATCAGAGATCAGGCCCCTCTGAGCATACCACATGACTACCGTCAGCCGGAGCCTTTACCGTTCCACCACATACATACCACATCCTGGAAGATCATCTTGCAGCATGGGCATCCAGCAACACAACAGGCTCCGACAGGCACAGGACCTCCGTCTCAGACCGGGCTGGTCCAACCTCAGGAGCCAGACACACGATATCTCCCACCACCAGCCCATCACAGGACAGACACACACCCGGCGTGGGGGGCGGCAATTCATCATCTCCAGTTCACCTGACTCCGGAAACCGGAGCCCCCGGAGGAGGAAACCCACACAGACACGGGCAGAACATACACACGCCACACAGAGAGCCCCGCCCCCCGGACAACCCAGCCGGGAATCTAACCCACATGACCGGGAGAGGCTCCAGCACCCCCCCCCAGCCCAGAGGATGAATGAGTTCGGACCTCCCAAGTACCGCCCCTCTGCCCGCGCGGGTGGGCTCCAGGACGTTTGCCTGTGTTTCACGCGTGGTTGTGAACCATCAGCCTGGTCATCAGTGTTGGGTTTTTAGCCCCTCCCCGTTTCAGTGCATAGGAATCTGGTGCTGTGTGAGTGGAGCTATCTGCCTAGGTGGCTGCTAAGGATGTCGCCAGGTGGACAGACTGTCCTGTAGGTCCTCTGGCTCAGTCCCGCAGAGTTTCTCAGCAGGACAAGTGAAGGCAGAACCTCCGGGGAAGGCGTCTGACCGGAGTGTCCGTTTTTGAGAGTGCTGTAAACAGTGATCCAAGGTTCTAACATGCTGCTATGCTCCACTAGTTCCGGATCGGTCCCAGCTAGTCCCGGGCTGTGAGCTGGGTTTGCCTGGTTTTCATGGATGGAAATGGGAAAGCCCTGGCGCCGTGCTCCGGGTGTGGTTCTGTCTTTAGGGCTGCTCTATGTTGATGTCACTATCACAATCTCCCGCACCCAGCCCCACCACATGATGTCACGTTGCCTCTCCTCACCTCAGTTTCCATGGAAATGACAGCAGCAGAGTGAGGACTGTACATCTAAGGCAGCAGCTCTCTGAGAAATTAGCGTGGGATTGGTGGAGGGGTGGAGGAGGGAGACCAGAGAAAGGGGGGCCTGGTGATAGTGGGGAGCAGGATGGAGGTCTTGGAGCTCTTAAGCTGCCTCCTCTGATTGTCTAACCTCTTTGCTTCCCCGCGCTGTTGCTTTAATGAAGTGTCTTGTGTGTGCCAAGGAGGCTTAGAGGGGCTTATATCCTAATGTATTTATCCGCATGCAAAACACGATATTTACCCGGGATTTTCACGCCGGGGCTTCCACTCCCAGCCCGCGGTGCCCGCTGCGCTCGGGCCACTTAATAAGATGATCCTGTAAGTTACCACCTCCTAATGGGTGCCCTTTTCCATTCAGCCACTAAACACACAGGACAGTGTGTAAAGGGCACCACTGTACATGCCCATGACTGAAAACTCATTAGTGACTGTACTAAAAGCTCGGGTCAAAACGAGCTCGGGTCAGAGCCCCCCGGCCCACTCTCTGGGTTACGCTGATCATGAAATATGAGGCACATGTTGACATGGACACAAACAAGCCTTGAAAAGGCAGAAGGCTGTTTAGACTGCACAGCTGGGCAGTCAGGGGGAGGCAGTAAGGCTAGCGCAGCCAGCTGAACACAGGACATAACTGTAAACCACTGCGTCACTGAAGAGCGCGTCACAGCACGACTGTGGAGGACCAGACCCTGTGTGCTCGCTGATTAAGAACGACCCCCCGTGACTGATCCCTGTCTACCAGTGTGTAACACCACCAGCTGGGACTGGATCGGGCATGTACTGGACGAGGTTCTGGATGTAGCCACATCAGTGTTCAGACACTCTCACATCAGAGAACTGGTCAGGTGGTCCAGATGTGGTGGAGGTCTTCCCTGGCACAGTTCCGAGGAGAATTCCCTGTAGGCTGGGATTGTATCCACTGCTGGTAGACCTGTATGAGCGTACGCTTCCATACACCTGCAGATTCAGCTACTTCCTCCACACTATGGTCTTTGGCCACGCCCACATGCAGTCCCTCCTTTTAGCCAATCATTAACATCTGCTCTGGAGCCATTTTCCACCTCTTCCCAATCTATGGATCCTGTCACTCACGCTCCGCAGGGATTTATAGCACCATCATCCTCCTGCAGCGCCACCTGCAGGAGCCTGAAGGTACTACCACCTTAAACACACAGTGGACAGTGGAGTTTAAATGGGGTTAGTCTGCCCCTACACGGTTTGCCCATGCTCCATCCCTGTTTTACCATCTACAGACGGACCTTCTGCACACTGCTGTGGACATTCCTACTCTAACATCTTCTCTACATTATATAAAGGGTGGAGAGCCAGAACTAACTCTTCCTGTATGTGCTGTTCTGCCAGTATGTGCTGTGGGTTGTGTGTTTGCATACCAAGCTTGCCAGGAGGTAGGAAATAAGGACTGTGTTGCGTGATGATGTCACACTTTTACACAAAGGCTGGAATTCCAACAGGGCATTTCAGTCAGCTGGGAAAGCTTCTCCCTTTGGCGTGTACTTTGGGGTTTAGAACTTTCAGAAACTGTACATGCACAAAAAGCTCCAACACAAGCATGTTGTAGCAGCAGCTGTTACTACTTCACACGCTTCACACAAACACTGGGAATGACAGGAGTCACGGATAAGCCATTGCTTTCCCAGAGAGATCAGGACTCGGGTCCAGCTCAGGAGAATACAGCAACGCAATGTGTCACACGCTCCATTGTAGGCTCCATATATGGTGGTGCCTCCTGACATCAGGCCGTCAGCTCATTTACATTCCCAGTGATGGGGTTTATGAATGAGTCTCTCAGATCCATGTGTCATCACAGCCCATGATAATAGTGTGATCACACCGACAACTGATACAATAATCCTGCAGATCTGAACACAACCACACCACCAGTTCAGACCCGGCTCCTCATAGCAGGTTCTCCTCACAGCGGGTTCTCCTTCTGTGTATCCTAAAGCTCTGCTGTAGAATAAAAGTGAAGACACTCCTGAAAGGAGAACTAGAGCTTTTACACTGTGCAGAAAAAGAGACTGTCCGGTACAGGAAGGTGGTAGGAGCGGTATGAGCCCTGTTGTGGATCAGGTAGGCAGCAGTGTCTTTGGTGCATGACGTGCCGTAGGCAGTTCTGGCAGGGCTGGCTGGCTGGCTGGCAGACTGGGGGGGCTTGGGGGGAGGGCTGTGCTCAGTGGCCCCTGAGCCCGCGCCCAGGCCTTCCTCACAATATTGATGCAGCTGAAAACACGAGCCGACAGGAGATGAAGCAGCCAGCTGTCCTCGCGTTATGATATTACCCCAGAAGAATAGGCTGCAGGACGGCATGGGGACGCGATGGAGGGAAGGAGTGAGGGATGAGGGAAGGGAGGAAGACTTGTGGCAGGCTTTGGATATGAATTTATAGGGACGGGTCATATGATTCATCTGCCTTATTTCACAACACCATACATCACCTTCAATTAGAACCTCTAACTGAAACATGAGCATACACTCATCCTCAGAAGAACACCTCCACCCAGCAGGAGTCAACCCACTGGAGGGTGTAGGTGTGACATGGTGAGACATGCTAATGATTCCAGTTCCACACTCGACCACACACGTGATGTAATCAAGGACGGGTCTTATCTCTGTACCTGACTGACCCAACACCACCACTACAGACCTCCAGCGAGCAGTGGGGTCCTCCATGAGTCCTCCTGTTAGTGCAGCACCATCGGCAGACGGCTGCACCACGCAGGACTACATGCACACAGACCGTTACCACGACTGTCCTTAACACCACGTCACCGTCACCAAAGACTGCAGTGGTGTCGTACCAGACTGTCATGGAGTGACTCAGAATGGCAGCGGGTCATCTTCAGTGCCGAGTCCCGCTTTAGTCTTGGTGGAGACGCCCAACGAATCCGTGTGTGGAGGCACCGTGGTCAGCACCGAGATGAACGGTTTGTCGTCACATGTCCAGAAGGCCTGGTGTCCCTCCACCTCCACCCCTACCGCACCATCTGCAGGAACTGTGTGAGGATGTTCAAGCTGCATGGGATGGATTATCACAGGACTCCATCAGGAACCTCTACAGCTCCATACCGAGACGTCTGGCGTGTTGGGTTAGCGAACACGGCGGCCCGACGCCATACTGAGAGACAGACTTCTGTATGTGTAGCTCAATAAATATTGATCATATCAGTCTAAACTTATCATCAGTGTATGAAGGTGTACGTCTGTGTATCGGCCCGAGACTGAAAACGTACTGTATACAGGAATTCCTATTCCTAAAGACAGGTGTGAGGATCAACACACACACACACACACACACACACTCACACACACATATATAATATATATGAATAATTATCAGACTCCTGATCTCCTCTCTGTGTGGGGGCACTGAGGGAGATGATAACGTAGAGATGGCCTCGATTCTTCCTTTTCACCCGAGGGCACATTAGTTCAGTTCCAGCTTTTCCCAGCTGACACACGCCTCGTGGGTTCTGCTTTGTTGGTTCTGAAGTGTGTAATTGTTGACCCACTTGGACTAATTGTGCTCATAATAGCATGATGCATATCAGACACCGTTCCTCTGTTAGAGTAGTGAGGAATGGAATTACAGACCCACCTAGCTCCATCAGCTCCACTGCAGGGCAAGGGAGCTGCTCCATCCTCCTGTAAAGCTCTGGTGTGGAGGGTTTAAGGTGGACTGGATAATTCCATTCTGGAGGGTTTAAGGTGGACTGGATAATTCCATTCTGGAGGGTTTTAAGGTGGACTGGATAATTCCATTCTGGAGGGGTTTAAGGTGGACTGGATAATTCCATTCTGGAGGGGTTTAAGGTGGACTGGATAATTCCATTCTGGAGGGGTTTAAGGTGGACTGGATAATTCCATTCTGGAGGGGTTTAAGGTGGACTGTATAATTCCATTCTGGAGGGTTTTAAGGTGGACTGTATAATTCCATTCTGGAGGGTTTTAAGGTGGACTGTATAATTCCATTCTGGAGGGTTTAAGGTGGACTGGATAATTCCATTCTGGAGGGGTTTAAGGTGGACTGGATAATTCCATTCGTGAGGGTTTATGGTGGACTGTATAATTCCATGAGGGCTAGTTTATAGTTTGGTGTTTTCACTTTTATTCTACAGTAGAGCTTTAAGATACACAGAAGGAGAACCTGCTATGAGGAGAACCTGCTACGAGGAGTGTAGGAATTTAGACTTGTGTACGGGGCATGTACGTTCATATCTAACTCACGTGTCACATATAACTTTGCTCTATTGAACTACATCACTACATTGTCGCACCCATAACTGTACTGTCTATGCTGCTGTATGATTCACTTCATCACACTGTAGGAAATTATAAATATAAAATCACTTTCAGCTCTCTATAACTAACACTGACTCAACACAGAGAGAGAGAGAGGGAGGGAGAGAGGGAGAGAGAGCGATAGATAGAAGAGAGAAAGAGAGAGAGAGAGGGAGAGAGATAGGAGAGAGAGAGAGAGAGAGATAGGAGAGAGAGAGAGATAGGAGAGAGAGAGAGAGAGATAGGAGAGAGAGAGAGATAGGAGGGAGAGAGAGATAGGAGGGAGAGAGAGATAGGAGAGATAGAGATAGGAGATAGAGAGAGATAGGAGGGAGAGAGAGATAGGAGAGAGAGAGAGATAGGAGGGAGAGAGAGATAGGAGGGAGAGAGAGATAGGAGAGATAGAGATAGGAGATAGAGAGAGATAGGAGGGAGAGAGAGATAGGAGAGAGAGAGAGATAGGAGGGAGAGAGAGATAGGAGAGAGAGAGATAGGAAAGAGAGAGAGAGAGAGAGAGAGAGAGAGAGAGATAGGAGAGAGAGAGAGAGAGAGAGAGAGAGAGAGATAGGAGAGAGAGAGAGAGAGACAGAGAGAGATAGGAGAGAGGGAGAGAGAGATAGAGAGAGAGAGATAGGAGGGAGAGAGAGAGAGAGAGAGAGATAGGAGAGAGGGAGAGAGAGATAGGGGAGAGAGAGAGAGATAGGAGAGAGAAAGAGATAGGAGAGAGAGAGATAGGAAAGAGAAAGAGAGAGAGATAGGAGAGAGAGAGAGAGATAGGAAAGAGAAAGAGAGAGAGATAGGAGAGAGAGAGAAAGGAGGGGGGGGACTCTAAAAGGAGTAATGTGTGGGTTCTGATAATGATGATCATATTTGTAATTAAATTTACTGTAAACCTGTAAATCCTGCAGAACCGGGCTCTAAGCGGAGATTAGTGGGCATGTGTACGGCGGTAACACACATCACGGCCCGCAGTAATCACTCTCGCCGTGTGCTTTTAGATTAGCAACTTAATTAACTACAGCCCGTTTGCATTATCCATATGGAGCAGGAGTTCTGAAGGCGAGAACAGGCGTCCGTCTCAGCGTGGTAAGCCTTTCTGGAACGACTCGCGATTCCCACTGAGCGAGCGAGGTAGGCACTGCAAGGCGAGGCAGTGGTGGGAAATCCCAGGCTAGCAGGCTAGCAGCTCACACGGCCATATGGATGTATGGATAAACAGATATGACAGGGTGCTGGGAAATACTTTTAATGAGCTCTGGCCCGACGTAGAAGGTTCGGTCCTGAAAATGGCTTTGTCCATTCAAATCTGCCCCCAGCAGGATTCCTCTTAAAGGTGGGGTCACAGCGAGGTCACAGCGAGGTCACTGATCCTGTCCTGCGGCCGGATAACTGGCATTAAATCCAGAACGCTCCAAAACGATTCCATAATATCTCTATACATCAGCGCACATACGCAGAGCACCGCTGTATTAGCCATCAGCCACAGGACTCACGCAGCCCCCTGCAGACATGGCTCGCTCCACGTATCGCCTGACGGTGAGACTAGGTGTGCACTAGGAGGCGTAATCATGACCTCTCAGCTATATCAGACCCAGGAACCAGGCCCCTCGGTCCGGCCTCGCTGCAGAACAGCAGGAACTACGGTGGCTGAGAAGGGCCAAACTAATTCATCACATTCCAGAAAACAAAAGACGTGAAACACCAGGCCCGACAGTACCAGTCCCAACAGTACCAGTCCCGACAGTACCAGCCCCAACAGTACCAGTCCCGACAGTACCAGGCCCAACAGTACCAGTCCCGACAGTACCAGTACCAACAGTACCAGGCCCAACAGTACCAGTACCAACATTCCTGAAACTCTATACAGTACCGAAACTCTATTACCAGTCCCAACAGTACCAGTCCCGACAGTACCAGTCCCAACAGTACCAGTCCCGACAGTACCAGGCCCCACAGTACCAGTCCCGACAGTACCAGTCCCGACAGTACCAGTCCAACAGTACCAGTCCCAACAGTACCAGTCCCGACAGTACCAGTCCCAACAGTACCAGTACCAACAGTCCCGAAACTCTATACAGTACCGAAACTCTATTACCAGTACCAACAGTACCAGTCCCGACAGTACCAGTCCCAACAGTCCCGAAACTCTATTACCAGTACCGAAACTCTATTACCAGTCCAGACAGTACCAGTCCCAACAGTACCAGTACCAACAGTCCCGAAACTCTATCACCAGTACCGAAACTCTATTACCAGCCCCAACAGTACCAGTCCCGACAGTACCAGTCCCGACAGTACCAGTACCAACAGTACCAGTCCCGACAGTACCAGTCCCAACAGTACCAGTACCAACATTCCTGAAACTCTATACAGTACCGAAATTCTATTACCAGTCCCAACAGTACCAGTCCCGACAGTATCAGTCCCAACAGTACCAGTCCCAACAGTACCAGTCCCGACAGTACCAGTCCCGACAGTACCAGTACCAACAGTCCTGAAACTCTATACAGTACCGAAACTCTATTACCAGTACCAACAGTACCAGTCCCAACAGTACCAGTACCAACAGTACCAGCCCCGACAGTATCAGTACCAACAGTACCAGTACCAACAGTCCCGAAACTCTATACAGTACCGAAACTCTATTACCAGTACCAACAGTACCAGTCCTGACAGTACCAGTACCAACAGTCCCGAAACTCCATTACCAATATCAAAACTATATTAACAGTACCGAAACTCTATCACCAGTCCCGACAGTACCAGTACCAACAGTCCCGAAACTCTATTACATTAATGTGGTTAAGAAGTGTCCCAGAAGTGTTCAACCCTGAAACCTGTGGTGTGGCCCGACAGACAGAAGCAGCTGGGTGTCTCAAAAAGTTAACGGGCCTGAAAGCATTAACGGGCCTGGATGGGTTAACGGGTCTGGAAGGGTTAACGGGTCTGGGAGGGTTAACGGGTCTGGAAGCATTAACGGGTCTGGAAGGGTTAACGGGTCTGGAAGGGTTAATGGGTCTGGAAGGGTTAACGGGTCTGGAAGGGTTAACGGGCCTGGAAGGGTTAACGGGCCTGGAAGGGTTAACAGGTCTGGAAGGGTTAACGGGCCTGGAAGGGTTAACGGGCCTGGAAGGGTTAACGGGCCTGGAAGGGTTAACGGGTCTGGAAGGGTTAATGGGTCTGGAAGGGTTAACGGGTCTGGGAGGGTTAACGGGTCTGGAAGGGTTAACGGGTCTGGAAGCATTAACGGGTCTGGGAGGGTTAACGGGCCTGGAAGGGTTAACGGGCCTGGAAGGGTTAACGGGCCTGGAAGGGTTAACAGGTCTGGGAGGGTTAACAGTCCTGATCCACCCGTGGGGTAAACGGGGGCTGTTAAGGAGGCGGTTATGTAAGGAAGGACGCTGCCTGGGTAAGAACATGAGCTGGATGGTGTGTGGTGGTGAACCGGGACATCTGTACGGGTTCTGCTCCTCTCTGAGCATCCTGCAGGCAGCGCTGATATCCCCCGAGCACAGTGCTGGTGGGCAAATCCAAGCTGACAACTGCTGTAGGGGAATGCCACAACACGTCAGCTCATCGTGTAGGCAGGTACGGTGGAGCGGTGGAACTTCACCTTCTCTGTTATTTAATGTTGTTTATTTATTCGTTTATTCGTTTATTTGTTTATCATGTGGTGTTTTTCGTTACTGTGTGTGAATATTTCATACCAAATGGACCAATAAACTAAACCCTTCTGTATTAACGAGCCGGTGTACGCACCAGTTTAGAGATTCCCGGTCAGATCTCAGTTTGTTTATTTTCTAGGAGACTCCACATCTGGTTGCTCAGTGACTGGGCTGGGGATCAAGTGGCCAGTGATGTGCTTGCTGGTGAATCTCAGGCAGGCTTTTCCAGGGACACATAGTGGGCTGGTGATGGTGCTTATAAAATCTAAAAATTAAATATTTTTTTAACTTTTAATATTTTTTTATTTTAACATGTGCTACTGATCAGCTGATGCTCCATTCTCTGATTGCTTATTGCTGGGGAATTCTCCATACTATAGCAGTGAAGTCATAAAAACATTCAGGTGATTTCAGTTAAGTTATGTTTTCCTTTGGACTTTCATAGCTAGTCATAAATACTTTGATAGTTTGAATTTTATTTAATTCCATTTCATGCTAGTTTTAGTGTTTAGTTTCGATTGGCTTCGTTTAACACAATGAAAAACAGAGTGTGCCAAAACTTTAGCACAGGCCCCCTTTTAAGATTTCTAGTGAAATACTCCCGGTTTGATGCGTCACCTACCCACCCACCTATCTGAGAACCTGGGGGTGCATCCAAGACCACTGCCAGCTGGCTTCCCCCTTCCCCCATCGCCCCATGAGATCCCTGCATATCCTGAACTAGAGATTTTATATTTATATTTATATTAATATTAATATTTATATTCTCTATTCGGTTGTATTTAAAGCATGGCCGCTGCCGTACTGCTGTGATTAGTGTTTGTGTAGTTACACATGTGGACAGTGCGTTGCTAAGGAGATGGTGTATGCAGCTGTGCTCTAAGCTAGTAACTGAACCTCCACAGCAGCCTGCACTAGCCCACAGCTCACTGGGCCAGCATGCCGTCTCATCCCAGTAAACCCAACCCGGTATATTTATATTGGCCTTATTTTCAAAAACAGGTGCCGGATTCATTAGCTCGCTTAATTAAAAAAAAAAAAATCAATCTCAGCTTTAAAGATGTTGATTAACATAATGTAGGTCGTTACTGAGTCCCAGATAAATAGAGATCAGGAGAACGCTCCCCTTAACCCACTTACAGGGAGCAGAGTTCCACACACTCAGATGAACCCCAGGATCAGACTAACTGGTGGGTGGGGTCGGGGGTGGGGGGGGTTCTGCTCTGTTCTCAGGCCTTATCTAGATATGGGCCCCGGGGCCTGTTTCTCAAAGCACGCGCAACTTCAAGGTCACCGAGGTCAGATTCAAGGTCAGATTCAGAAATGCACCGTGCGCCGTTGGTAGGGTATGTAGGACCACAGCTGAAGAGCTGGGCATGACGGTGAGGCGAGCCTGGCAGGTAGAATTACCTTTGATCTAGCAGATACACCTTTCCTTCCTCTAACTGTGAGAGAGCTGTTAGCTCATTATATCTTTAACCTATTTACAGACTTTTACACGGTTTAAGGGATTATAGATCCTCTCAATATGGACGGATCATTTTACTAAATTAAGACATTTACATAAAACTGGTCAAATTATCTTACAGCAGAGTGGACCACCTTCTACACAGACCCTCTAAACCCGGGAGGACAGCTGAGCTTCTGTTAGACAGTCCAGCTGTAATAATGATGATAATAACAATAATAATTATAATAATAAGAAGAAAAACAATCAATATTCTTCCTATTATTATTATTTTCATTATTACAAATATTATTATTAGCATTATTATTATTATTATTATTATTAGTAGTAGTAGTAGTAGTAGTAGTAGTAGTGTAGCTGCAATAGCTGCTTTATTTTCTTGACATTGATAAGATATCATCAATTCCTCCAAAAAATGATAGGCTGTCCCTGATTGGCCCTTGAGATGCTACAACGTCACCTGCACCAGAGCTGGTTTATTATGAAACATAAGCTGCAGAGGTGGTGTAAAACATGCTCCACCGCTGGGAAACAGAAAACCCAGTGACAGGCTGAACTGGTATCAGTCCTAAAGCTGGCTAACCAGGAAGTCCTGCTCCAGGAGACCGGCCCCAGGCCCTGTGAGCTCAGGATCAAGCCCCTCTGGAACATCACGGCTCCGGGTGTGAAAGGGGCTCACAGGGCTGCAGCATGGCGCACGTACAGCGCAGGGAAAGTGTCTTTTCCCCAACAGCGTAATCATCCTCCCATCAGCTAACTCGGCTCGGCGGGGCGCTCTGGGTATAAATGCCACTTCAGAAACACAGCAATCATTTCACGGCAGTTATCACCGGCTCCTAATAAAGTTCACCTCCTTTTAAACGCCGCCTGCGTCGACGCCGATCGATGGCTCGCAAAGCACAGTGCGTTTGATCCGCTCTGCGTGAGCCGGCCACCGCCGCATCAAAATACATTTGAATCTTAAGGGAGAACGTTATGAAGTAATGATTGGGCTGACATGTAATGGATCCAAAGCCTCCCCCCCGCTGAGCTTTATTTGCTCAGGCTTCAAGGTTCTCCAGAAAACAATGTTCCTGCCTGAGTGATAGATGTTGGGAATTCATATTCCTGTTCACTTCCCATTTGTCGGCAGCAGTGCCAGCAAACAGGAGGCGTGCGGCTCGGCGAGATGCTGGAGCACTTAGCCGTAAATCATCTGAACGCCGCTGGAGTTACTGACATGTTAAAGCAGTACGTGACACACTGAACACTCTGCTGCCAAAAGAGTTCGCTCGTCTGCCGCCACACACATGAACCTGAGCTACGTCCCATTATTAACCCATAGGGTGTAATATGATGCTCCACCCTTTACACCTATAACAGCTCCAGCTCCTCTGGGAATTCTTTCCACAGGGTTAGGAATGTGGTTATGGGAATTCCTGACCATTCTTCCAGAAGCTCATGTGTGAGGTCAGACACTGATGTTGGACGAGAAGGCCTGGCTCTCAGTCTCCGCTCTAATCCATCCCAAAGGTGTTCTAACAGGTGGAGGTCAGGACTCTGTGCAGGCCAGTCCAGTTCCTCCACACCAGACTCGCTCCTCCATGTCTTTATGGAGCTTGCTCTGTGCACTGGTGGGCGGTCATGTTGGAACAGGAAGGGGCCGTCCCCAAACTGTCCCCACAAAGTTGGGAGCATGGAATGGTCCAGAGTCTCTTGGTCTGCTGAAGCATTAAGAGTTCCTCTCACTGGACTCTGTAGAAAGTTGGTGACCTCTGTGACCTATGACCCTCAGCATCCACTGACCCTGCTCTGTTGTTGTACAAGGTCTAATGCTTGGTGGCTGAGCTGCTGTCGTTCCCGATCACTCCCACTGTGTTCTAATCCCACTGACAGTGGACTGTGGAATATTTAGTAGGAGGGAATTTCACCACTGGACTTGTAGCACAGGTGGATCCTATCACGGTACCACGCTGGAGTTCACTGAGCTCCTGAGAGCGACCCGTTCTCTCACTAACATCTGTAGGAGCAGTCTGCATGACTAGGTGCTCGGTTTATACACCTGTGGACACGGAAGTGCCTGGAACACCTGAATATAAAACTGTGGTAACTGAACGTCGCGTTAGCACTGACAGTGGTCTGTTATTTTGCAGACGATGCACATTTAGCTGGATTAACCCCACCCTTGATTAATATTCATACCTGTCGCAGACGTGCAAATCAGTACAGCTGCTGGACGTTCTCCAAGACACGGAAGCCTCAACAAGGGAACCACAGCAGCTCTAATTCCTGTTCTCCAGCTTAACACCAAACAGCAACCTGCAGCATCAGCGT
Organism: Prochilodus magdalenae; assembly: GCA_024036415.1. Classification (NCBI taxonomy): domain Eukaryota; kingdom Metazoa; phylum Chordata; class Actinopteri; order Characiformes; family Prochilodontidae; genus Prochilodus; species Prochilodus magdalenae. The sequence continues at coordinate 26,946 of JAMWET010000890.1, forward strand.
TCAGTCTGCAGACGTCCTGAGGTCGAACAAGGCTACAGCAGACACAGACAGCCGGACCAGGGGCGCTAATTTGGTCTGACAAGGGTGGAGGGAGCAACATCAGGGGGCTAGAGCTTACCTACAGGAGCAGCTACAGTTAGAGTTCAGATACTATAACATCTGCGGCCAGCTTCCCTACACGGACTAAACTGCTGAACAGCTAGCATTACGGTAGTCTAATCTTGATAAGAGAAACAGGAAGTGCTCTCTGTTACACGGGGAGTATAGAGAAAGAAGGTCCCACTGCAGATCTTCCATTGTCTGTAAACCTCTGCAGGGATACGTGATGCTAGAGAGCTTTATATTAGCATCGCCTAGACAACTTCTGAGCTGTCAGTACCAGCGTCCGGAACACTTCCAGCATCCCACCTCTCCCACCAGTCCTGCATCTTACAGGAGCTACAAAGCTACACAGCCAGACAACTGGACTGATAGCCTTATTACAGGTGCACTGTATGGACAAAAGTATTGGGACACCTCTTAATCACTGAATTCATGCACTTCACTCAGTTCCACTGAAGAGCGAGTCAGTGGTGTTGTAACAGATGCCACTACTGCGACTAGTCAGCTGGTGAAATTCCTCCTTCCTAGATATTCCAGCTGTGAGTGGTGTTACTGAACAGTGGAAGCAGTTCGGGCAGAGAAGGTTCTCCGAGTGCTAAGGAGCATAGAGTGTAAAGGTCTCCAACGCTCTGCTGACTCAATACCTGCCGCTCTCCAAACCTCCTCCGTCATTAACATCAGCACTAACACTCTGATGCTCATGGCTTTATGGGTTTCCATGGCCGAGCAGCTGCACACACGCCTAACACCGCCAAGCGCAATGCAGAGCGTTGGGTGGAGTGGTGTAAAGAGCCGCCACTGGACTCTGGAGAACTTCTGATGGATGAGTCTGAGTTTGGAGAACCCCAGGAGAACGTTCCCTGCCTGACGGCACTGTGCCGACTGTACGGTTTGGTGGAGGAGGGATAACGATGGTGTGGGGGTGTTGTTCAGTGGTGGTCCTAGAGTCCCTTAGTTCCAGTGAAGGAGAATCTTAATGCTCCAGCAGACCAGGACATTCTGGACCACTGTGTGACTCAGACTTTGTGAAGAACCTTTCCTGTTCCAGCATCACTGAGCCCCAGTGCACAGAGCCAGCTCCATAAAGCCTGGCTGGCTGGGTCAGTTAGGTGTGGATGGCCCACACAAAGCCCTGATATAGCTGGAAACTGGAGAGACAACTCCTTATTAAAGGTCCTGCACGTGTCCCAATACTTTTGTCCATATGTTGTATGTTACACATGTCAAATAAAAAAATAACATAAAAACAACGTAAAACAAACCTACAGGACAGGATCAAGGACACGACAGGGTCCCTGTGGGACAGTGGTTAACAACAGCATCACCACCCAGTTGACCAAACCACTGCATGCTGCCGCTATGTGTAGAGAGATCCTACAGCACCAGCAATGTCCTCCACACTGTGCAAACTGAGCAGACTGGCTTTGACCTTGAACAAGCTGCCGGGGATCAACATGAGGGGAGACATCCCATCTCATCTCCTTCCTCTCCCTTTGGATCAATATCATTTAGGATGTCTATTAGCTGTTAAGTACAATGTAGTGGTGTTCTTTACAAACAGGGTACAGTCAGCGACGCACCTGCAGACAGGGTGATCATATAGAACAGCCTGGCACATAAAGGTGGTGATCTGATGTGGGGAGGCTTTGGACCGGGTGGTTGGTCAGAGCTGGATGAAATCGGGCTGAGCTGTGATGCTTAAATCACGTTTCAGGTTCTAACTCTCTGATCTGAGGACTAACAGCAGCAGTGAGCCGGTATCTGGACTCTGATCTGGATTACCCACTGATGCTGCTGGTGAGGCCGGGTCTGCAGAGCGTTCTGATATGTACGTCATGGCTGTAGATTAAATTGTTCTGAAATTATGAGGGCTAGAAGGCAGCGATGCACGCTGCCCACACTGTCTAAGCTATTCATTTTGACATGACGTCACCCTAACTGAGGTTTCTCTGTAAACAGACGGGCTGATGGTCGTAACCCAGGCAGGTTCATCACTGGAGTCCTGCACACATGCAGTAAAGGAAATCACTCAGGAGATGAAAGTCCAAAGATGAAATGAGCTAAGAGCCCGGTACAGATAACGAACACTCTAACAGAAGAAGACGGACAGAATGGAAATCTGACATAATGGGACTGTAGTGATCCGCCGCTGGCCGAGTCCATCACGGAGCACCAGGCTCACAGTAGGACGGGCCTTAATAATGTAAATAGCTCGTTAGCATAATAATGTGCCACATGTGTTGTACTGTTGTAGTGGGCTGTGGGCAGGTGGTGCTACGCCAACGCTAGAGGATTGGGAATATTTATAAGGGCATTAACGGGGAGTCTGTCCCCTCCTTTACTGTGGGATCAGATTCCACTCTTCTGGTAAGACTCTACACCATTGCTGTAAGGATTTGACTGCATTCAGCTAAAAAGAGCATTGGTGAATCAGGTACTGATGTGGGATGAGTAGTGCACACTGGATCAACATCACTTCCACTCAACTCTAAGGGATAAGTGCTTCATGGTGCTCTTGTGAAGCACTAAGTGCTCTTGGCGATGCCTGGCTTTGGGCATGGTGACCTCAGGCACGTGGGGCAGCCCCAGAGTGTTCTCTTGGTAATGCTCTTTGAGGGCCTGTGTTGGTAGTCGAGGTGTGTTGAGGGACTTTGGAGACTAAAACAAAAAACCAAACAATATAAAACATTTGGCAGAAAAATCCCAAACACGGTTTTTACAGAGTTTCATTCAGTTTGCCACTTTTTCACCACTGCTTAGATTACATAGGCTAAATCCCAGACAGCGAGCGGATGTGGACTGCTGGCTCTCTGCCTGCACTGGCAATCTGCTGTGAACTGAAGGTGGTCCACACATTTACATCATGCACTTCGCCCACCTGTTCCAATACAGATCTGGTCCACTTCTGGCACAGATACAGCAGAGATGCCTACTTCTGGAGGTGTGGCCCTAATGTGACACATATAGCGGTCCACCCAAGTACAGTCAACCCATCTGGGCCAGACCAAACTGGGGAAGGTGGGCCAGATTTGGGCCAGGACAGTTCCACTGTCTGGGATGTGTTTGTCAGTAAGATGCAGTTCAGCCCTGGACTAAGAGAAAAGGTTCTGCTCTGGTTCTGGTCTACATCCGGGAACTAGACAAGTCAGCAGCATCATTAAAGCCGCCTAGTTCGGTATGAATTATTCAGTCTTTTCACACCAAAAGTGGATTTTTTCCGTTTTCAGGCTGAATAATTTCGGCTGCAGCACGTTCGGTACGTCCCTTGAAATGATTTTTAAACTTTAAGGTCTTCTATCACATGCGCAGCTTCTTCAGGGCAGCCATCTGTCCTGCTTTGATCCTGATGATCAGAGTTAAATAGAGATTTTTTTTCTCTGTTATGTCCAAATATCTAGTGTATGAAGGGCTAATTGTAACAGACACACCTGTTGCCTGTTAGAATCCAGCTGTGGCTCCTCAGACCAGCCGCCCATTTCAGTCCTCGTTTTAACCATCCCTCACCAACAGCTTCACTGTTCGCCCTTGAGGACTTCCCAGTGCCATCTTAAAGGTCGTTCCACTACTTTTTTAGCTCAGCTGAACTGTGTGAGATGGGACCTCGGAGGGACGAGGGATGGAGTGAACATCAGTGTCGACTTCAGCTGCAGGACATTCCTAGAAGTCACTGAGACCTGATGCATTTTATCTTTTATCTTTTATGGGCCCCAAAACTGACAAACGCCACTGAAACGCTTCGGCATAGTTACTGTTTCACACCCGCGGCATCCGGGGTGCAAACCGCAGAACACTACTCAATCACAAACATGACTACTGCTGCACTACCTAACGTATCTCTCATGCTAGTAAGCTAAAGGCTACACAGCTAGCAAAAAAAGTCCTTCATGTTCAAGCTTTTCAATATGCTAATTAGCTTACTTAGCTAACTCAGCATAGACAGTGATTAAGATCCATATGATAAACCCCCACCTGGCTGGCCCCTGGTCTACCTGCTCTCCAAGTACAGATAGAGGCCACTAGTGATGCTAACAGCACTACTGAAACTGGATCCAAGCCTCAATTAAGGGGGAGGAACCCCATTTCTGAGCCGCAAACGGAACAGAACCGCGTCCATGTGGGGGGAGGAAAGCTATGAGAGAGAGGAACCGAGCCAGCAGAAAACTAGGATGTCTGAATGCTGAGACCGGTGATGAATGTGTGGTGGTGGTGGTTGTTGTTGTTATGAGAGCTGTCGGCTCTGAGCACATCACTTTTGTTTCATTCCAGCTGATATATGAAATATCACGGAGCCTCTACAGCTGCTGCCGCCGTACCAGGGCGTCACAATCACATTACCGCCAGGTAAACTGGTTAAAGTGTGGGTCATACTTAGCTAATTCCCCACCTACGCTAGCTACTAAAGCCTAATCCCGCAAGATGAAACCAATTCCAATGGAAGTGCTGAAAAACCCGGGAACAAACACAAACGGCATCTGCAGTCCAGAGAAGTCATCAGCGCCGTGACTCCACCCAGCAAACAAGGCCTTTACTGGAGCTTCAGTCCAGCCACAGCGGGGTTAGAAGTGACACCGTGCATCCAGACAGGAGCTCAAACGAGCACAGAGGGAGTCAGGGGAGATGGAACGAGATACCAGAGCAGCTTCAATTAATAATTTGCTCGGACAGCCATGTGCCGCGCCGTCCCCGGAGTTCAAACCACAGCTGACGTGGCGGTGATAGCAGGAGGGGCAACACGCAGCCAGATATCAGACTGTATCAAAGGGAACAGTGGGAATAATTGGCAGGGGACCACGGTCAAATTGACAGCTTCCTTAAGTGCTGGATTAGGCCTGGCTCTGTCGTAGCCGTATGCCAGAGAGACATGAGACAACCGTGTTTTATCCTGTTCCCACTGAGGGAAAGATCTGAGGAGCGTTTTGTCAAAGAGGAAACATTATGTGAGGGGATTTCAGGGGAAGGAAGGCTGGGGGAGAAATATTAATACACACATACTGTATATAAATATATATATATAGAACATCACTGATGTCTGTCTCTACGGTGGGATCTAACTAGCTCCATCTACTCAGGTGTATCTGCTTCAGTAGAGTCCTGATGGGTCTGTTCTCCACCTCAGTATTTACTAAGAGTGCCTGCCCATCAACAATCTAGACCCAGCTCTGCATAGCAGGTTCTCCTCATAGCAGGTTCTCCTTCTGTGTATCTTAAAGCTTCACTGTAGAATAAACACCAAACTTTAAATTAGCCCTCATGGAATTATACAGTCCACCTTAACCCCCCCAGAAAGGAATTACACAGTCCACCTTAAACCCCTGCAGAGTGGAATTATCCAGTCCACCTTAAAGCCCTCCAAAATGGAATTATACAGTCCACCTTAAACCCCTCCAGAATGGAATTACACAGTCCACCTTAAACCCCTCCAGAATCGAATTACACAGTCCACCTTAAACCCCTCCAGAATGGAATTATACAGTCCACCTTAAAGCCCTCCAGAATGGAATTATACAGTCCACCTTAAACCCCTCCAGAGTGGAATTATCCAGTCCACCTTAAAGCCCTCCAAAATGGAATTATACAGTCCACCTTAAAGCCCTCCAAAATGGAATTATACAGTCCACCTTAAACCCTCCAGAATGGAATTATACAGTCCACCTTAAACCCCTCCAGAGTGGAGTTTGTTACTAAGCAGGTTTGGAGTGATTCTATTGGTCGGTCCATCATGAATATTCACTAACCTGAAAGGAGAACTAGAGCTTTTACACTGTGCAGAAAAAGAGATCAAAGTTTTTACACCACGCTACGGTTCTAAGTTCTAAGCTCCTCAGTATTCAGTAGTTTGTACTTTTACTCAGGCTGCTTCATATGAAGGTACATGGACCCCGACCCAGTTCTGTTACTGGAGTCCTGATGAAGGCGACTCCAGCCTCTCCGGCTCGGTGCTGATAGGCTCATGGCTGGTAATCGTGTGTATTAATAAACTTCATTTTCATTATTCTTCCACATACATCACGGTATTAGGGTATCTGATGATGCGGTAAAGTTAACGAACCTTCCCTCCAGAGAGCCGCTGTACAGTCCTGAACCGGTTCTGATTCTCCTTCTGATTTAAGTGGAGTTTATATAGCACTGTAAATATGAACCCGACAGAGCTCCACCTCCAGGGAGGGGCCCTTCTATTGATTTCATACGACCGTTTCAACAGACGACGGCTGTGTTTATGTATATCCCATCACTTATACCCGCAGGGGTTCGGCTACAGCAGGCCCTCCTGCAGCGGAACCCTGAATCCTTATGAGCTCATCTGAGGAGCAGTGCTGAGGAGACACGCAGGGACTACAGGCCAGCTGAACTGCGGTCCAATCTGTATCTAGCCTGTATCGTTCGGTTCTGGAGATGCTCCAGACATCTCTAAATTTAAAGCAGGTACTCTGGAACCATCCCGTATGGATCCCTCACAATACGGCAAAAACGCAATAATTAGAAAACTATCTTCTGTCACATCCATCATCTCTGTTTGTCGTACATCTCTGATGAGCCGGACCATAAATACACCAGTCTGTATGTAGCTTTTCACCCTAATTTATAAAATGCTAATTAAGCATGACTAATGTGCAGGTAAACAGCGCTCCTCAGGTCGAGGATGTGCTCACTCTGCTCAGATCAGCAGATTGTGACAATCTGTAGTCGCCTCCATCCCGGCAGACCTAAACGTATTGTCACCTAAGGGGCGGGGCACATTCACACAGGTGATTAAAGCTGAAAACCTGAAGACCTTGAAAAATACAATCACATGATCTACTGTAGCCATTCTGTAACTCCACAAACCTCCATCACCCTCGACAACAAGCTCTAGACAGGATGACTAACTGAAGGCTACACCTGTGTTCAGTCTCTACCCCACACATATATTATATGGCCAAAAGTATGTGGACACCCCTCCGAATGATCAAGTGCAGGGTGTTCAGTCATATCTATTCTTAACAGGTGGATGATATATTGAGCACCTAGCCTTGAACCCTCCGTGCACAGGCAGCAGAGCGGGTCGCGCTGAACAGTGGCTCCAAGCACGGCACTCATAAGGTGCAACCTTTGTCACAAGTCAGTTTGTGAAACTTCCCTCTCTGCAGGTGGTATGATTGTGGAAAGGTACTTGAGCAGCAGCAACAACAGCTTAACCACAAAGTGGCACACAACCTGGCAGAGCAGGGATGCCATGTGCCGAGGTGTGTAGCACGTAACAGCACTCTGTTGCATCAGTCACTACAGAGCTTTCCTCAGAAGCTCCAGGAAGCGAGTTTAGCGCCTGAGCAGCTGCACACCAGCCTGAGATCAAAATGCTCAATGCTAAGCTATGGCTGGAGAGGTGGAAAGCATGCTACCGTTGTACCACTGGTGAGTGGAGTCTGGGTTTGGGTTTTCTGGACTGCACGGTGCCAACAGTAAAGTCTAGGGATGATGGAATAAGGATGTTTCCAGGGTTCCAGTGAGGTATGAGGTTAATGCCACGACATACAAACACACAGTGGAGAGTCACATGCTCCCAGCGCGGTGCCTACGGTTCGGGGGACGGCCCTTTCCTGTTCCAGCATGACTGCGCCGCTCTGCACCCTGTGAGCTTCATCAAGACACCACACAATGAAGATCTCACTAACTCAGGTTTGACTTAATGAGCACAAACTCCCACAGACACACTCCGAATGTGTGCAAGGCTTTCTCCAGGGGGGTCCTTACTAATCCCCATGGCCTTGGAGTGGGACGTTCAACAAGCTCCTATGGGTACAATGTAGAGGTGTCCACACACTTTTGGCCATGGTGTATCATTTCCCCATTGATTAACGTAGGAAGACATTGAAAGGGTTCTCAGATAGTAAAGGATAAATGATCATTCAGCAAACTGGCAGCATGATTCAGTGTTCAGCGCCAGAGTTAACTGGTGGGTTAACTCTGCCTGGTAGGCCCTGGGATGTCTGAAAAACTCAAATCTGCTTGGTTACATAGAAAACAACGTCACTCGGAATAACATTACGGACTGCCTGAACCATGATTAGAGCTGGGCCTTCAGTTTAAGCCCAGTCAAATTTACTCAGGACTGCGATATAAGCTCAGTCAAAACATGGGGAACAGCCTTTGCTAGTGTCCCATTAGCGCTAAGCTAATGCATTTACATTAATATTTTTTGGGTGTCTAAAACACATGACATGTTTAACTTGAAGATGATGATGGAGGCATTAGCATAGCCCAGCCCATTTATTAGCCTGCCACCTTCATTCACAGCCAGTGTATATCTGAGACCTCCAGAAGACCTAGGAGCATTAAACCCTTAAACCGTGATTTTAATTATGCTGAAAGGTCTAATCTAACATGTTAGGGCTTCTCTATAACACTGTAGTAATACTAATAACACTGTAATAACACTGTAATAACACTAAAACCCATGCTATTGTGGAATTCAAATAAGCCATACCCCGTATTTTTTAGTTCCCAGAAGCCATTAGGCTCTAGAAGGCCCCACGAGGCCCCCACTGTGGACCACAGCTTTGTGGACGCGCTCCACAAAAGGCCCTACTGTTATCCATTTTCAGATTTGTCTTCTTTCTTCAGGTGAGAGCTAAAACTGTAGCCTCAGTACTTTAGGGCTTGACCTGAATTCCACATTTCACGAAAAGCCTTCCACAGCGCTGAACAGAAGCCACCAGCGCGGGAAAAACCCTGAAAGGGGCAGCATTGAGAAGACCTATGGTGCACTTACTAAGGCTGAGCCACGGCGATGCGTGAGCCATCCATTCTGCTGATGGGAGATTTTATAATACTAGATGACCTTCATATCATCAGAGCGGCCTGGAGCTGGAGTAATGGATTAGAGCAGCGCTGCTGAAAGTGCAGGCAAATCTCCCCATGCCCTCTGCTTTGGTTGGCACAGCGTGCCATCGCTAGGACTACATTTCTCAAGCACTGCTTCATTTAAATAAAACATACCGCAGTTAACCGCGCTCAACTCCACCGACACGCAGGCACATGAGCTGGGTGGCGACCAACCGGACCGCGGATGGGTGGTGACCAACCGGACCGCTGATGGGTGGCGACCAACCGGACCGCTGATGGGTGGTGACCAACCGGATCAGTGCTGTGTGGTGACCAACCGGACCGCTGATGGGTGGTGACCAACCGGACCGCTGATGGGTGGTGACCAACCGGACCGCTGATGGGTGGTGACCAACCGGACCGCTGATGGGTGGTGACCAACCGGACCGCTGATGGGTGGCGACCAACCGGACCGCTGATGGGTGGTGACCAACCGGATCAGTGCTGTGTGGTGACCAACCGGACCGCGGATGGGTGGTGACCAACCGGACTGCTGATGGGTGGTGACCAACCGGACCGCTGATGGGTGGTGACCAACCGGACCGCTGATGGGTGGTGACCAACCGGACTGCTGATGGGTGGTGACCAACCGGACTGCTGATGGGTGGTGACCAACCGGACCGCTGATGTGTGGTGACCAACCGGACTGCTGATGGGTGGTGACCAACCGGACCGCGAATGTGTGGTGACCAACCGGACCATGGATGTGTGGTGACCAACCGGACTGTGGATGTGTGGTGACCAACTGCACCGTGGATGTGTGGTGACCAACTGCACCGTGGATGTGTGGTGACCAACCGTGCCGCGAATGTGTGGTGACCAACTGGATCATGAATGTGTGGTGACCAACTAGACTGCTGATGGGTGGTGACCAACCGGATCGCTGATGTGCGGTGACCATCCGGACCGCTGATGGGTGGTGACCAACCGGACCGCTGATGGGTGGTGACCAACTGGACCGTGAATGTGTGGTGACCAACCGTGCCGCAAATGTGTGGTGACCAACTGGACCGTGGATGTGTGGTGACCAACTAGACTGCTAAAGGGTGGTGACCAACCGGATCGCTAATGTATGGTGACCAACTGGCCCGCTGATGGGTGGTGACCAACCGGACCGCTGATGGGTGGTGACCAACTAGACTGCTAAAGGGTGGTGACCAACCGGATCGCTAATGTATGGTGACCAACTGGCCCGCTGATGGGTGGTGACCAACCGGACCGCTGATGGGTGGTGACCAACTGGACCGTGAATGTGTGGTGACCAACCGTGCCGCAAATGTGTGGTGGCCAACTGGACCGTGGATGTGTGGTGACCAACTAGACTGCTAAAGGGTGGTGACCAACCGGATCGCTAATGTATGGTGACCAACTGGCCCGCTGATGGGTGGTGACCAACCGGACCGCTGATGGGTGGTGACCAACTAGACTGCTAAAGGGTGGTGACCAACCGGATCGCTAATGTATGGTGACCAACTGGCCCGCTGATGGGTGGTGACCAACCGGACCGCTGATGGGTGGTGACCAACTGGACTGCGGTTGTGTGGTGACCAACCGGACTGTGGATTATTATTATTGTTATTATTATTATTGTTGTTGTTGTTGTCTACTTCTAAGAGTTTCCTGAAAGCAACCTTGAAATCAAGAAGCACATCCCCAGCGTCCCAACTTTCAGCATCTTCCTAAGCCATGGGAGCTGCTATGCCATCCCATGTAGGTACTAAGGTGTTGCTAGGTGGTTGCTATGCTGTTTCATGGTGTATATAACGGTCGCTATTATCTTGCCCATGGTTAATAGGGTGAAGCTAATGGACGTTGTGATAAAACCTTGCTGCACAAACTTGTGGTTATGTTTAACCCAGTGGAGGAAAACAGCTGTACCCAACAGAATTCCTGATTTGACCAAGAATTCCGGAGCTGGACTGGTGCCAATATCTCCAAGCCTGTGGGACAGGTTAGCAAACAACAGCCAGGCAGGAAAAGAAGAGGAAGATGAGGGAGACAGTAGGGTCAGTCACTAATGTCCGTGGTGACTGATCACATGCAGACGCAGCAGACGCAGACGCAGCAGACGCAGACGCTGGAGGAATTCTGGAGCAGTGTTCCAGACGGTGGTCCGCGCTCACTGATAAAGTCAGCAGGAGGATGAAGAAACGATGTACCACATGGCACTACAGTACCTGCTCCATTCACCTGGCGGAATTACGCAATTAGACGCCTGCCTATGAAATCATACACCTTAGCCGGAGTCAACGACACATACAGCCACGCTCACTCCATAGCATTCCGAAATCACAAACAGAGTCATTAAAATTCAAATGAGATTCAAACGAATCTGACCACAGAGAGAGCCAGTGTTCTCCTCTCCTACACAAACGACCAGACATGCAGAAACAAACAATAACATCTGTTAGATCTCAGAACCCCCTATAGTCCACCTCCACACTCGCACACACTCGCACACACTCGCGCACACACAGCCCCCTCGCTCTCAGGAGATGGCAGGGATTTGCCTCGAGCCAGCAGGACAGCAACAGCATAATCAGTTGAGTCAGTGTGCCATGTTAATGCTGCTACACATCTGACTCGACAGTGCTGACGACCGCTCATAAATCAAACCGTGCTTTCTCCCCAAACTCAGGCGGCCTCCGTGTTTCCATCGCTCCGCATTACAGGGCAAACCATTCAGAGCGCGGCTCCTCCGAGAGCTCTATTCCGGAGCTTTCTCTCCTCCCGCATTAGCTCCTTCTCCTACAAAAGCCGCTGCATCAACAATGCGCCTCGTCCTCGCGCCCAAGGAGTAATATCGCCAGGAGTGGGTCTCGCATGTCATTGTCAGATACGTCTCCACAAATGAAATGCAGAGAATGGAGGCAACTTGGAATGAAGGGAGAATAAAGATTAGAGGTAGATGAAGCTGGAGGGGATGGCATGGCACAGCTCTCCCCGGAGAATTCATAATTTTCCCAGGAATAAATTATTCATACATTGTGATTGAAACAATTACATCCAAATCAGAGAGGCTGGCAGAGCAGAATTGCACTGTCAAGCACTGAAGGTGGAGGAGCGGAGAGATGGAAGGCAGGCAGTGAGGTGGGGGGTGGTGGTGATGGTGGGGGGCTGAGAGAGGGATAGTTATGTAAGGAAATTATATAAGACCACGTTAAGAAAGGACACGGCTGTAGGAAGAGCTAGAACTGGAGCAGGTAGACAAATATCTCCGCTGGTCTGGAAGGTAACTGGCGCTGGTCTGGCTTCACCCTCGCCTACACTCTAATGGGGTTAAACTCAGTGGGCTAACTCCCAATGCCCCTCAACTTAGGAACATCCCGATCAGGCACTGTTGCCCCGATCCCGTTCCGAGTCACGCAGTCTGGATCCAGGACGTCTGTTTTCCTGCCCACTGTAGGATCAGTCCTGTGTGTGTGACACACACCTCTGCGGTGCACTGCGCTCATGCATGTTTACTCTTATACAGCTAGCTACAGAGCAACGCCGCTCAGGCCTGGTGTGGTGTAGAGAACTCGGAGCTCGGCCTCTACTGCTGCAGCTGCTCGTAGTTTAGACGTCACACGTGGCTGTTGGACCGGTTTAGTTCTCTACACTGTAGACACTGTATCCACGTCCACGTGTGACCGCTGGTTGGACTGGGGTTCATGCTCAATAAAGCCGATACAGATCAGTTCAAACGCTTTGATCTGTCCCAGTATTGATCCTCGAGATCGGATCGGGACGTCCCTATCAACTGATTCAAACCCACAAGAACAAAACTGATTAGGACCGCCCACTTAAATGCCATTGCAGCTCTGCCTGTGACTCTACATGACTCTACATGTCTGTTACTGCAGTGGCATTCTCAGCCCTCTAACCTCTCAACTGCATCAGGTCCAATCCAGCTCCAAACCATCAGACAAGAGTTCTAGAGCACCTTCAGGATGATCAACAGAACGCAGTACAGAGGAACTGGAGACTTGATTTAGTTTGGAAAGTGAGTGTGTTAGCTAGAACTTTAGAACCACGGCCACAGAGAGGAATTTGACCTCCACATTTAAACATACCCTGGGCAGGAGCACCACAGGAGTGGCAGGCAGCCCGGAGCAGCTGGGGGTCAGGGGCTTTGCTTGTTGTGAGAGAGAGAGAGAGAGAGAGAGAGAGAGAGAGAGAGAGATGGGGGGGGGGGGGGCGGGGGGGGGGGGGGGGCGGGGGGGGGGGGGGGGGGGGGGGAGAGAGGGGGGGGGGGGGGGGGAGGGGGTGGGGTGGGGGGGGAAGAGCTCCCGGCTGGCGGGTTGTGGGGGGGGGTTGGGGGGGGGGGGGGGAGAGAGGGAGAGAGTGGGGGGGGGGGGGGGGGGGGGGGGGGGGGGGGGGGGAGAGAGAGAGAGAGAGAGGACAGAGGGGGGAGAGAGGGAGAGGAGGGGGAGAGAGAGAGACAGAGAGGAGAGAGAGAGAGAGAGAGGGGAGAGAGAGGGAGTGAGAACCGAGAGAGAGAGAGAGGGGGGGGGGAGAGGGGGGGGGGGGGAGAGAGAGGAGGGGGGGGGGGGAGCAGGATGGGGGGGGGGGGGGGGGGGGGGAGAGTAAAGAGGGGGGGGGAGTGAAGAGAGAGAGGGGGAGAGAGCGCGAGAGAGAGAGAGAGAGAGAGAGAGAGAGAGAGAGAGAGAGAGAGAGGGGGAGAGAGAGAGAGAGAGAGAGAGAGAGAGAGAGAGAGAGAGAGAGAGAGAGAGAGAGAGACACAGACAGAGAGAGAGACACAGACAGAGAGAGAGAGAGAGAGAGAGAGAGAGAGAGAGAGAGAGATTTTGGGGACGTCTGTTAAATGTATTAGCGGGACGGAAGCGTCCTCTCCTTTGTCTTGCTGGAGTGTCCCGCTGCCTCGTTTCGTTTATATTGTTTCCAGACAAGCTGTTTACACATCACCATTCCTCATCTCTGATGGCCCATACGCCGACTCATACAGAAAAGTTTACAGGGGACAAATGTAACAGATTACTCTTTCTAAATTAAAGCGCCACCCCGCTCGGAGGCAGACCCGGCCCGTTTACTGTTCTCACCAACACGGTGTAACGGAAAACAAACAGTGGTGACAAACACGGAGGGGCAAAACACGGAGGGGCAAAACACGGAGGGGCAAAACACGGAGGGACAAAACACGGAGGGGCAAAACACGGAGGGACAAAACACAGAGGGGCAAAACACGGAGGGGCAAAACACGGGCACAGACCAGAGAGCAGCCCGAGTCTGTTTAACTCCTCAGGTCCAAAATCTACCGTACAGGGCCTTCGGTCCCCATAAACTCCATACCGAGATGTCTGGCGTGTTGGGTTAGCGAACACGGCGGCCCGACGCCATACTGAGAGACAGACTTCTGTATGTGTAGCTCAATAAATATTGATCATATCAGTCTAAACTTATCACCAGTTATTGATCCTGGTCACCTTTATCCTCCTTCCCAACACACCCGCACTCCCACACCTCCTCCTGGGTGGAGCTGATCTCCTGGTGATGAGTTTGAGACGAATGTAGCTGTTTTTGTTTACATACTGCAACATGGAGAACAGAACACGGAGGAACCAGGAACAGAGAGCTCGTCACACGGTGGGATAGCTAACAGTTAAAAAACGTAAACAACCAAACAAACAGCCCCAACACAAGCCCAACACAAACCCAACGAGCCCAACACAAACCCAACACAAACCCAACACAAACTCAACAAAAACTCAACACGAACCCAACACAAACTCAACACGAACCCAACACAAACCCAACACAGCCCCAACACGAACTCAACAAAAACTCAACACGAACCCAACACAAACTCAACACGAACCCAACACAAACCCAACACAAACTCAACACGAACCCAACACAAACCCAACACAGCCCCAACACAGCCCCAACACAAACCCAACACAGCCTCAACACGAATCCAACACAAACCCAACAAGAACCCAACAAGAACCCAACACGAATCCAGGAACAGAGAGCTCGTCACACGGTGGGATAGCTTACAGTTAGAAACGTAAACAACCAAACAAACAGCCCCAACACGAACCCAACACAAACCCAACACAAACCCAACACAGCCCCAACACGAACCCAACACAAACCCAACACAGCCCCAACACGAACTCAACACGAACTCAACACGAACTCAACACGAATCCAACACAAACCCAACACATGCAACGTTACATCAGAGCGAAGCCGTTTTGGATTCACTGCTTTCGTTAATACTAGCTTTGTTAAAGCTACCACGGTTACCGTTTCCAGGCGGTGAGGTGCTGAATGTGCACTTCTCCCTCTCCTCGCGGTGTGCTTTATGGTCCCTGATTTATTCTAAGTGAAACATGTGGAATGGCTTTGTGGAGGGGATTATGGGGCCATTAGAAGGGGTTAACTGTGGCATAAAGAATAAAGACAGCTTCATTACACGCCGGCTCCTTTTGATTGCGTGACGGAGCAGCTGCGCTGCCCTGAACCGTAGTGGCGCTCGCAGTGAGATCTCTATTGATGAAACGGGGGAAACAACTGGCCACCGGTGCGCTGGGAGGATCCGGGACCACCGTTCCTGCTCCACGGTTAGATCAGCGCTTAATGACACTGTGAGAGGTGCGTAAGGACCACACAGGCCGTTTACGGTGTAACAGATGTCTAACGGACGGGTGTGAAAAGCCTGTCGAGGAGTTTTAATAAGCCACCCGTGCTAAGGCACCTTACTGCCAGGCCAAGTGCCATGTGTGCCCTTAACAAGCCTGAGACGGGCTGGTGGAGGAAGCGCAGGCGGAGTAATGGATGGCTTTTCCTCGGTGAGAACGAATCACCCTGCACTGTTTCTGTGGCTGATTAAACATTATCCTGGATGTCATCTCTCTCTTTCTCTGACAGTTATAAATAGCCTCTCTGATTTTCCGCAGCCTGCGTGGAGATAATCGCTGGCTTAAGTCTGCTAAGGCGGCGCTCGCTGTTGTCGCCGGGCCTCGTAAATGTGCCGGCACACTCTTGATACCAGGCGTAACCCACAGGCCATATTCAGTGTCATTAAGGCCTGACCTTTCAGGGTGCACAACAGGCATAAAACATGAGTTACAGCCAGCGGCACATCTTTAACCACGTATTAAACACGCTTTGGAGCGGGATTTACGGCACCGAGGGGCTTTATGGGGTCTTATATCCATTTAAAGAGGACGCACGTGAAATCTGCCATGCAGGATGGAGGATGAGTCAAGGGCTTTATGAACTTATTAAAGAGGATTAAACTGCAGTAACCTGTAAACAGGGATCCTACCAGCCCAGTGTTACTCCACAGTCTCAGTCTCACATCTGAGAACGGGTTCAGCTTGCCTTCACTGGCTTATCCAGACCTGGCCATAACCCCCACATGGGCAGCACCTTCCGACCCACATATCTGTACCACATCAAACTCGTCACACCATGCCTTTGGATCTCACTTTGTGGAACTAGGGCGTCTAAGCCCCTGACCATTATCCCTCCTCCACCACAGTTCACAGCTGCCAGGCATTCCAGGAGGTAGGATTCTCCTATCCAGATTCATCCTTCAGACAAGAGCCATACAGAATTCCACTGCCTGCTCCCGGGCTCTCTATAGAGACACTAAGACCTCCACAAACTCACAGAGAGGCTGGAATCTGATCCGGTCTGATCTGAACCTTTAAATGATTATTAGTCACCTTTCTGTTCTGTACAAATCACATGCTCACAATTAAAGTGTCCTAAAATACACCCCACCCCCGTACACAGCTTTATTATTATTATTATTGCTGTTTTTATTGTTATAAAAACAACAACAACAACAACAACAACAATAATAATAATAATAATAAGTAATATTATTGTGATTATGATTATTATTATTATTATTATTGTTGTTGTTATTGTTAATAATACTAATTATATTTATTGGTACTGGTTAGGTTAAAGCATCTCTCTATTAGGTCTCAAGAAAAACGGATTACAGGACCTGGCCAGAAGAGCAGCCCATATACACACATCCTAAATACGGCCTGCATAACGCAACATACAGGACATCTACCTCAACAGCTAATACACCTGTACGCACCTGACTCCTCCCCCCGCTACCTCTGGTTAGAGTCAGGTTAGTCAAAGACATCATCACCATTAACAGACCCAGTGAAGAGGTTTTCATCCAACACAATCTTTTCACCGTGTTTAAATTATTATTATTATTATTTTGCCTAAATCCTATCAAATCTAACACTTTAATAATAATAATAATAACTAGAAAAGTGCATTTCCTGATGGAAACGCGGGATGGTTGCGCAGCTTGCTTAGTGAGGAGCGAGGGATGAGTAAACGAGTGCGGGTCGGTTTGACTGTGGTTTAGCGTCTGGGGGACCTGCCCTTAGTTTGGTGGCTCTCGAGAGAACGGAAGCATTACTGCTTGGTTTGGGTCGAATATGACTGGGACTCTATGGGAGGAACGAGGGATGAGTAAACGAGTGCGGGTCGGTATGACTGTGGATTAGCGTCTGGGGACCTGCCCTTAGTGAGCACGCAAAGTTTGGTGGCCCTCGGGCGACCGGAAACGTTACTGCTAGGTTTGGCCCGAAAATGACTGGGCCTCTATGGGGAAACGAGGGATGAGTAAACGAGTGCGGGTCGGTTTGACTGTGGTTTAGCGTCTGGGGGCCTTCCCTTAGTGAGTATGTGAAGTTTGGTGGCTCTCGGGCGAACGGAAACATTACTGCTTGGTTTGGGTCGAAAACGACTGGGACTCTATGGGAGGAACGACGGATGAATAAACGAGTGGGGGTCAGTATGACAATGGTTTAGCGTCTAGGGGGCTCCCCTTAGTGAGTACATGAAGTTTGGAGGCTCTTGGGTGAACGAATGCATTACTGCTAGGTTTGGGTCGAAAATGACTGGGACTCTATGGGAGGAACGAGGGATGAATAAACGAGTGCGGGTCAGTATGACCATGGTTTAGCATCTAGGGGCCTACCTTTAGTGAGTACGCGAAGTTTGGTGGCTCTCGGGCGAACGGAAACGTTACTGCTTGGTTTGGGTAGAAAATGACTGGGACTCTATGGGAGGAAGGAGGGATGAATAAACGACAGATAGACGAGTGCGGGTCAGTATGACTGTGGGTAAGTGCTTGGGGACCTGCCCTTAGTGTGTATGTGAAGTTACACGCATCTCAGGTGATTGAAACAGCCGGCTTTAGTTGTGTCTAAAAATGACTGGGTCTCTATGGGAGGAACGAGGGATGAATAAACGACAGATAGACGAGTGCGGGTCAGTATGACTGTGGGTCAGTGCTTGGGGACCTGCCCTTAGTGTGTATGTGAAGTTACACGCCTCTTGGGCGAACGAAACAGCCAGCTTTAGGTGTGTATAAAAACGACTGGGACTCTATGGGAGGAACAAGGGATGCGGGGGGAAAAGAGGAGGAGGAAAATGAACGAGTGAACGAGTGCGTGTCAATCCATCACCGAATGCTGGCTCGGGGCTTCGCCCCTTGTATCCGATTTGGAGGCTCAAGGTCGAGCGGGAGGAGTATACATAGGCAAACAATTTTCCTTCCCATTCATTTTCTATGGGAGGAAAAAGGGATGCGAAAAGAAAGAGTAACAAACGAGTGCGGGTCAATCCAACACTGAATTCCTGCTCCGGGCTTTGCCCCGAGCCTGTGTATCCGATTTGGTGTCTCTAGGTCGAGCGGGAGTGGGTTAGATGGGCACGCGTTTTTCGATCCCATTCATTCTCTATGGGAAAAATTCCGGAAAAACTTCCTTCCTATTCGGAATCCGGACATCCGATCCAAAAGCTGTATACAAGCCCACATCAGCGGACCATACCGGACAATCTGGAGTTGGAACGGAGTTGGTATCTCGAAAACTGCGGGACGAGTTAATCGGCTAAGAAATGGCAGAAAAATAAGAAGAAGAAGAAGAAGAATATAAATCGGATAACAGTATAGTTGCGCATTGCTTTGCAATGCGCAACCATAATAATAATAATGATAATAATAATCAGTTTTAATGAATAGAGCAGTTTGCATACACAAAGCCTCTCAAGGTGCTTTACAACAGAGAAGCAAATAGACCAACAGCATCTCAGACATCAGGCAGGCAGGACTTCCAGTGAGGGAGTTCCTAGAGGAGTCACCCGCTGCAGGTTCTGGGCTCCCATCACCACTGGGGCAGTTCTAACTTGGTGCCTCCCCCTTCCTCCCAGCGAACCTCTCTGGGCAGGTTTTAACCTCTTAATGATTTAACTGTCCCCGGATAAACAGTGGGATTCACTGGAAGGGGTTAACCCTGTACGCACCCAGGGAGCACTCGCGTGGTACATTAAAACAAAGATCAATCAGAAAAATATTGGTAATAAAATTTCCAGGAATAGAAACGCTGGCTCGGCTCGGCTCCTGAATATTTCATATAATGACAACATCTGGAAGTCCCCCTCTGTGAAACAGGCCGAGGATCCTCTTTACAGGAGCAATCAAACAAGCGTTTAGCTGCAGCCGGAGCACTTCCTGAACAGCATTAATCCCAATTAACTCAGGGCCAATTCTCCCCGTGATACATAATGAGCAAATGGATTCTTCTAAAAGGGAGAACAGCATACAAAGCACCGTGAGTCAATACCGGACCGCAGAGGCTGAGAGAGAGGCAGCGGTCATACGCGTGTCCCTCCACCACCCGTGCTTCCATCTGCGGCCTCTTCAGTCATATTTACCCGTGTGTAATGGATGGCCCTCGATACCAGGATGCAGAGAGTCGGTTACGGCTGAAGGTCTTAGTTTGATTAGCTTTACATGCTGGAGAGCAAAGCCCCTGTGTAAACAGGCAGCGTGTCAGCCAATCAGGAAAGGGGACTATTTTACACCAGCTGTTTACACCACCCACCTGTGACTGAACTGGACCTACCAGTGTGCAGCACCTCCACCAGCACCAGTACCAGCTGGGACTGGATTTCTGGATGTAGTCACATCAGTGTTCAGACACTCCCATATCAAAGAATTGGTCAGGTGGTCCAGATGTGGTGGAGGCCTTCCCTGGCACAGTTCCGAGGAGAGTTCCCTGTAGGCTGGGATTGTATCCACTGCTGGTAGACCCATATGACCGTACGCTTCCACACACCTGCAGATTCAGCTACTTCCTTCACACTATGGTCTTTGGCCACGCCCACATGCAGTCCCTCCTTTTAGCCAATCATTAACATCTGCTCTGGAGCCATTTTCCACACATGGAGATTCCCTGCACTGTAGCACTGTCATGCGGCCCTTTGTTACGGTTGGAGATGGAGAACCTGTTGTGTTGTTCTGTAGAGAACCTTTAAAACGGTGCTCCATATAAAACCAGTCGCAGCCACAGGATCATTTTCAGGCCTGTATAGGACCCTTTAGCTGAATCCAGCATAGCCGCTGTGGGATGAGACGCTGTTTGTATAATATCAGCGGCCCCTCTGCCCTTGCCACAGGTCTGTTTCAGGGCATCCAGGCAATTCTTTAAGACCCCCAACGCGCACACACAGCCCGGATACGAGAGGGAAGGGTGGAGCTGATTGTTACAGGGCCCCTCTCTCCGGGGAAGATGCCATCGCATTATAGAGGGTTTATTTGTCCGCGGCCCGCCAGCAAGTCAAACAGAGCAGGGCAGAGAAAGGTCGCCTCCCCTTCCTACGCCAAGTTAGCTTTAGAATCCCATTCCGAACAATTACGCCGCAACAGCCAATCAAAGGCCACGACTAGTCCGACACAGAGAGGGAGTGTAATGGACAACAGCCGAGCAAACGGAAGCAAAGGTAAACACAGATGAGGAAACGAGGATGAGAAAGGAACCGAGCCAAGCGCAGCCTCGTCCTGCAGCCCCCTGGTGGAGGTCTGTCTAATGGAGCACGGTATTAACTGTGGTCTTCCTGGGCCGTACTGGACAGTTCTGCGCTGGTGTGGACTTCTGAGCCCGGTTATGGTTCCTTTTTCCATCTGCTGAGCAGCTAAATCAGAACCAGGAAATACCGGACTGCTAACTGGCTAATCGCTACACAGTTACGCCGGACATGTGACCACCGGTCTCCTGCCCTGGCCTCAGACGAATTATCCTCTAGACAGGGGTCATTTGAAATCAGTTGCTGAGACTGAGCTGTGGTGCTCTGCACATGTAGCCAGCTAACTACGTTAGCACTAGCGTATCTTAGCATGGTACCTCTCCAAGCCCCACAGAGTTTACTTTCTGTCACTTCAGCACCAGACACTGGACCTGGTGATCTAAGATACGAGCCTTTATCCTTTAACGGGTGTTTTAGGCACCGGTTCTCCGGAAGCTTGCATTAGCTTAGCCTAGCAGGCTACAGCCTAAAACTCAACACAACAAGTTTTATTTCAGGTTTGTGCCACTTTAACACCAATCAGTCAACTTTACTCTCACTGTTATACGTTTCATCATGAACACTTGTGATGCCAGACCGCCAGTTGCCAGATGCCAGTCAAATTGAACCTGTACCGGGGTGTTGGCATCTCTTTAGCTAAGCTAAATTGGAAGGACAAGCTGCTAGATTTAGCTACAGCTAACCATGCTGAGAAAACTGGCAATGGGGACCGGATGAAGGGAAGTGGTAACTGCTGTGTAACGAGTGGATTTGCATTTTACACCCCACACAGCAGTCTGATTTCAGTCTGACTAATAATAGCATAAATGCATGCGGGTGAACTGTGTTCAGGACACAGTCCCGATACCTCTCTGGCCACTTCATTACGTGTTCTAGGCCATTCTGGGAGGTGTGGTGCGTTTCTCAAGTAGTCCACAGTAAACCTGCACCAACTCCAGACTTTCTCAGCAACTGTCTGTCCCACAGAGCTGTGAGAGATGTCCTCACACTTGTGGTCGAGTACTTCAGCACTTCTAATGAATTCTGGGATGTGTCCTGTTAGCGTGCTTCTCCTGATCCAAACCACAGACCACCAGTGTTGACTTTGGGAGAGCCGTATGCAGGTGAAGTGGCAGAAACAGTGCTGGAGACATTAAGCCCTTCTACCGCCGTGCCTCAGGTTCCTGTCTCTGAGCAGCTGGCTTCTTTCTGCTCCAGTCACTCGCAGTGTTAACCCACTCATCAGGCAGACATGCAAATTCCCGAACGCTCCAAAAATAGTTGAGTTTTATTTCGGGCGACACGTAAACACAAGGCGGAAAACATTGAGTGAGACTTTTGATGTTAAAAGCGATTCTCTGCATTGTCACACCAGAGGAAGGTCTTTGAAGCAGGGGGCTCGTACATGCACACCAGATGGGGTATTGTACTACAGATTACACTGAATTATGTAGCGCCATGATTACAGAAGCTCCTTGAGCAAATGTCAAATTTTCTGCGACGAGATTCTCCATCCTGTTAGAGCAATGAGCCACAGGAGGCTGTGGTGTTTAGTTAAAGGCTGTTTTTACACACAATGTGAAGCAGAAGGTGCAAAAATAGGATTATCTTATTAAACAGTGCAATATGATAAACCACAGCGGCGTTCTGTAAATTATTCAAATTACCATCAACAGTGGGGAACCATCAGCGCACACTGGGGCATATATATATATATACACACACAATTTCATTCTTATGTAACAAAAAGAATTTTTGTAAAACACGTCGGAACGTTTATGCCTTGAAATGCTGGTGGTGAGGCTCAGATTAATACTCAGGGCAGCGTTAATATACATACTAAATTACAGAAATATATTAAATAAATGCAAAATACACAAAATACAGAATATGCAGGTCTATATTATTTATCTGTGCTTTTGTGTATAAATTCTGTTTAAATATTATTAGGCTTTAACAAAAGTGTAAAGACTGTGAAAAGCCAACTAGACAATTATCCAATCGGGATTTTGTGGGAACTAGGTAAATACAGCCAAGGAAGAACGCTCAACCATGCAGAATACAAATGGCTTCAGTGCAGGTGGTCATCGGTAAGTCTTTTAGTGGGTGTGGGGCTGGGGATACCACCACTACCCACCAGGAAGCGACCGTCCCATGTTGGAGACTGGGGTTTGATTCCTGGGTGACTGTGCTGTGCTACACCAATAAGAGTCCTTGGGTAAGACTCCTAACACCACACTGGCCCAGCTGTAATATGATTAACGTTGTAGGTCGCTCTGGATAAGTGCGTAAGCTAAATGTAATAAATGTTGTAGAACTAAATCATTGTTTGCCAACACCAGAGGGCTTTAAGACAGTTCCAGGTGTATAACTCACAGCCTGTTAGAATAGTAGCAGCTGAATTTATACCACAGTAAACAATACATTCACTAATAACAGACAAAACATCAATAACAGTAACATCATGTTGTGTGATGCTGTAATGTTAAATATTCCAGAGTATGGAATGGTTTTCCGGTTTCCCATCTTTCTAAAGCAGGTGAAGCTGCTGGATTAGCCCCACTGAGGATCCTCTGTGTGCTAACGTTAGCAGCTGAAGCTAATCCCAGTGTAGTGAATCCTTTACTCTCCAGATGGAGATGAAGCTCCACCAGCACTATGATACTCCAGTAAGAGCTCCAGAGTGTAAACTAGGACGGGATGATGATGTTCTGATCCATATGTGTAGAGTTATTACTCTGTAGAGAGCATTACTACATCAGGAGACCAGCTAGGAGAAGCTAACGCTGTTAGCGCTTATGCTAACAACCACAGAGCGAGTGTTTCTGCTCATATTAACACTCGACAGAGAAAAATAAAAGCTGGGTTTGGTTCTCCACGCGGTTCTGTGTACATGTAGGCGCGTGAGTGAGTGTGTGTTTGTGTGTAGAGTAGTATATCAGTTCACTGCAGCTAGTAAGCTAAACAGCACGTTAGCTAGCTAGCTTTTTAGCCTGTTTGGATTCTTTAGAGCGGTAGAAAGTGAGCAGTAAGGTTAATCAGGGTGATGATAATGGTTCTGTCTCTCCAGAAGGCGGAAATGCAACTTTAGAACCGTAAGTTCTGTTGGTTCCTGTGTGGGTTCTTGGTTCTGCAGGGTGATCAAAACGTACACACAACTGCTTCAGATTCAGCGTGTACCTGTTCAAATACAGAGCCTGAATTTGAGTATTACCGGTTACGTCACTGCCCAGATAAATGCCCGGAGAAAACACCTGGTTTCCAGTGCCAGCTTTAGACAGAAGCGTTGTAAGACTCAGGACGTCTCTGTTGGTGCTTGTCTTGTTAATGTCGTTAGGCTTACCAGTGGGCTAGTAAAGGGGGCTTCGAGTTGTCTCTGCACAATTTTCTGCACTACTTGTTTGCTCATTCTTCGCACGTAAGCTAAGCACTCGCATGCAAAAGGGACAATAAGAATTCAAGTCAAGCAAAAGTAGGCCTGTTCAGAGCTCAGTGTGACGCGAGAACATGCCCCCTACATCATCTGGATCTGCTGTCTTCACCACGGGGGCTTTCCCTTTACACCATGCGACCAACTCATACCATCTGCAGCTACTGCGTGCAGGAGACACGGCTTATTATATACCACAGTGTGTATACCCGCGCTGTGCTGTTATACCGGGCGAAGGCGTATCTCCGTCCTCTCCGTTACCTCAGGCCCATATTGTACATTTTTACAGGGCTTTATTTTTCTCTCCCTGGAGATCCATTAAACATTCCAAAACGAGGCCCACCTAAACCACAATTTGTTCTCTGGCATGGAAGAGTCTGCGTTTACGGACACGTGGCTTTAGGGTGGACTTTCAAAAACCCAGAACTGCTTCACTGCTGGCACAGCCACGTCGGACAGAACCAGAACATTAATATACACAGCATGTCCGGACCACCTTTCTAATTAGTGAACTCAGCTACTTGGCTAGCCCGTGGCTTGACTTCCAAAAAACTGGTGGCAGTAACAGCCCCCACTGTTACGGAACAGCTGTACCCTAGCTCACTGCTGTGAGGATTTGATAGCATTCATTCACATGAGCATTGGTGAGATCAGGGACTGATGTTGCTAGATTCTGGATCACAAATAGAACTCCAACTCATCCCAAAGGTATTGCTTCATGACTCCAGGGAATTCAGTTCCACTGCTCCACTTCCCAGCGCTGGAGGGCTTCATACTCTTACAGCCAACACTGCTTGTCTGCACTTGAACACCTGTATCAGTCACGAGTCCACCTGAACTCACCCTATAGAAGGCCTGTCCTGATACCTTTGGTCACGCTATGTAACTTGAGGACAAACACCTTGAGGACGATTTCAAGTACGCAGAGTTGTGGTGCTTAAAGAGTGGAGAGGATCTGGATGGCACAGCAGATGGAGCAGAAACCGGGGTTTAATCAGGTCTGAAAGTTCGGCCCAACCCAGCCCAAATGCAGCCTGCCAACTTCCTGCCTGATCCAAACCATTTCACCAGTCCAAAACTGAACCGAGCTGGGAAAACATCTTGCCAAACCTGAACCAAACTGGCCCATCAGCACTCAAAGTAGCTCACAACCCACAAGAGCTTTCCCCACAAACAAGGTCCTGGAGCAGCCGCACCTTTCTGATCTTCATAACAAAACTTTTAACAAACCAAATCAGTTCCAACTTGCTCCGAGCTCCTCACATCGTCTCAGGGACCAGACTGCCGATCCTCAGAGACACCCTCGTCTCATAGCTAGCACGTTCTCTTCAAACAGGAACAGCAGCAGGCTCGGCTTCAAAGCCGCCTACCTCCCAGATTTGGGGAGAGGTACATGCTGTTGGGTTATTGTGTTTGACAATGCTGGTGGCTGTTGCGTCTCCTCAAAACGAAAGTTTTCTCCTCTTAAAAGACCAAATGAAAACTCGTTTGAAGAGCAGTAGCCACATATGGGACTGAGAAGCCTGTGAAGAGCTGAAATCAAAATTTCTCCTCAGATCATGGGAATCTGGTGGGACTGGCTTTGAAGAAATTAGGAGAAATCGCTGGTTTAATGATGAGCATTTAGAAAGAGTGACACCAGTGGATATCAGGGGCGACTATGCATGGCTCGGGAGTGTCTGAAATTGTGCCATACCAGGACCATAACATGCTGAAGGTCATATCTTATTACCAGCGGAGGAAGATGGGGGATGGGTGAAATGACACTCGTACATCAGAGACTCGGTCAGGTGGTCCAGATGTGGTGGAGGCCTTCCCTGGCACAGTTCCGAGGAGAATTCCCTGTAGGCTGGGATTGTATCCACTGCTGGTAGACCCGTATGACCGTACGCTTCCATACACCTGCAGATTCAGCTACTTCCTTCACACTATGGTCTTTGGCCACGCCCACATGCAGTCCCTCCTTTTAGCCAATCATTAACATCTGCTCTGGAGCCATTTTCCACACATGGAACGAGACACTCCCTGCACTGTACCACCTCTTCCCAATCTATGGATCCCATCACTCACACCCCACAGGGGTTTATAGCCCCATCATCCTCGTGCAGCGCCACCTGCAGGAGCCTGAAAGTACCACCACCTTAAACACACAAAGGTTTTATCTGGTGGGCTTACATGCAGGCCTTACTGGAACTGGACCAAATTAAACTATACACAAACCACAGAGCCCAGCTATCTAATCCAGAGGTACCGAGTTCAGCGTACAGACGTCCAGCCAGAGGGCCAGGTTAATAGCGCACATAAACCAGGCCTGTTTGTCAGATGAGGCTCAGATCACTCTTCCATATGCATCACCTTGTTCCACCAATGTTTTCACCAGGAACTTATAATGGATCTGTTCATGCACATGTGCTGCAGTGCCTTCCTTTGTTGCTGGACAAGCTAGTTTTAGTCTGTGATGGAGCTTCATCATTAACATGATGGAAAACTCCTCGTCATTCGGACTATTTAGACAGGCCACCGGGTGCTGGGGTAATTTCCTCTTTTACAGGTGCGCCATGCTGATTGTATTGCTGTCCTGATCGACCGTGTCTGAGTTTTTGTCTTCCTCCCATGAGAAAATTACAGGCTGAATGATCTACTGTTTTTCACCAAACTCAGCAGCGCTCTGATAATTACAGGCGCAGATCCACGTCCTGCAGATGGTGCTTGTTTTGACCGCTTCTACTCACCTAGTATAGCGGATCAGAAACCCCCCAGAGACGCTTCCCCAGGGGGGAAAAGCAATCCTTGGTGTAAACAGCATAACGGACTGTGAACAGGAAGACCAGAGATTCTGATTGGATGGATGAAAGGAAGCAAATGGAGGAAGCGCCGGAGAATGCTGAAACTGCTGGGCATAGATCACATTATGATAAACTGACTGCCCTGCCCTGCCCTGCCTCGCCTCCTCAACATGCTTTCTGTCTCATGTCCATGTTTTAACAGGATACCCGGGACGATTCTGAGGACGATGTTCCCAACAAAAGAGTCTCCTGAAAATCTCGAACCATTATGTTCCAGTAGTGTGCGACATCTACAGTCCACCTTTTAGTTCAGTCTGGACCCACCCAAGGCCATAGTGTGACGGAGGTGTATGGAAGCATACGCTCCTCCCAGCAGTGTTAAACCCAGCCTACAGGGAATTCTCCTCGGAAAACCAAATCCGGCACGTGACCCGGACAGGCACGTCTACAGGGTCTAAAGGCTATTAACCCTAGGTGTGACGGTGGTAACACTCCTCTGACAGCAGTTATAACTACTCTATAATAATAATAATAATAATAATAATAATAATAATAATAATAATAATAATACTCTATAATAGCAGCACTAGTGTTAATGAAGAGACTTTGTGTGTGCACTTGGAGGAGTATCTGCGACACTAAGTTGATTATGGTTGTTCTACAGCTTATGAGGTCTGATTTGATTGGCCAGGCCGGAGGCTAGGTTCACTGAAGTGAAACATCCCTTCATGCAGGACAGTCTCTGGACCCTCTCCCAGATACGACACAGATCTGTATCACGGAATGAAAACGGCTGCCAAGTAAACCATTCACTTCTAACACTTCTAACACCACCTTCTCCAACTCCTCATATCGGTGACGTCTGCAGGGGTTGGGTGGGTGACGGAGAAGTGGGACAGCAATTTCAGCCCATATCTGAAGGGCCACTACAGCATCCCTGACCTGATAGGGCTGCAGCTATGCACACCTGACAGCGGGCCCCTATAACTAATAGCTCCACTGAGAGCTAATACCGGTTCACCGTATGGAACAAGCATTCCACGTCATAGACACACTTAGGAATTAGCCTTTAGGGACGTTTTGGAAATTAGCTTGGAATGCATTGTAATGGAGACCGGCTGCAGTCTAGCTCGAGAGCACAGCTAGATGCATTGGAGAGAACTGTAAACATGGACCCGAGCTGCCAGATGTGACCGGATATCCAGAAT
Organism: Prochilodus magdalenae; assembly: GCA_024036415.1. Taxonomy (NCBI): domain Eukaryota; kingdom Metazoa; phylum Chordata; class Actinopteri; order Characiformes; family Prochilodontidae; genus Prochilodus; species Prochilodus magdalenae. The sequence continues at coordinate 55,175 of JAMWET010000890.1, forward strand.
CTGGAAACTCGCAGTGCTGGCTTACAGAGACATCCACTGCCAACAAGGGTACGTGCCCTCTAAAGCCCGCCCCCGAAATCCTGTAGTCCGTGGTCTTTTCATGGGTGGAGGGATCATGGATGGAGATTCCTGGGGGGAACTTTTCAGCCTTACCCTGCGTTAGTGTGGCAGGTTTGTGGTCTGCCTTTATGAGGCACTGGACAGGTTTAGGACACCTGCCCTCCGTTTGGTCCCACGTTTGTAGGAGTGGTGGTAAAGCGGGACAGCAGTTTCAGCCCATATCTGAAAGGCCACTACAGCATCCCTGACCTGACAGGGCTACAGATATGTGCCCCTGACTGAGGGCTCCTAACACTACTAGCTCCAGTGTTAAGTTCAGCCTTAGGTATGCCAGGGTTGTCCCCAGAGATCCCCAGAGGCGTCTGCCCCTGCGACAGAGCTCTGGAGTCTTCCTGCAGGGTTATTCTAATGGTCTGTGAAGCTTCCCCGACCTTGTTACAATCAAACTCCTTTGTGGGCAGAGCCGAGACCACAGCACACTTGGTGCAGGTACATCTGGTGGTCACTGTCCCATAATCAGAGCCTTGGGCACCCCATATTGGTCTGGTGGTCAGAAAATTGGACTTGGCCTGGCAAAGATTCAGAAGGTGATGAGTACAGCTGTAACAGCCATTATGAACCCAGGCCACTCTAAAGGACCAGCTAATTCACTGTCGTTAGGGAAATGATAACGCATAGCCTGATGTTTATTGCTCATGCGGAATGTGTATAGAGGGAATACAGGTGCATGCGGAGCCTCTGCCCTCAGAAAGCTCAAAACGTCATTTTATTAATTACATAATGATCCGTCCTGAATGCTGGGTCAGCCTCTACGGCACAGCTGCCGGGTCATATTTAATAAATACACCGTTTCTGGTTTCACTGGAAAATCCATCATCCACAACGCCCCCCCACAGGGGCGGTTCTAGGGCCTTCGCTTCTCAGTTCCTACCGATGTTCTAGACTCAGCAGACAGACCTGTGTGTCTTGTCTCAGGGAATTCTGACCTACTGATTCTCTGTACTGAGACCCGGAACGCTGCTTTGGTAGGGAGCCTGGTCGTGACGGGATGTAAACACACTAACCAGGCTGGGGAGACACTCTGCCTTTTCCGCGTCTGATACATGTGTTTGTTCCAGCAGAGGTGATCACGCTAATGGAAGACAGATGAGTGCGGGTCAGACCAACCTTGAGTTTGTGCTTGGGGGTCCGCCCTGAGGCATTGTGTGTGGAACAGTAGGTGGGCGTGTTCTTTCCACACAGTTCATTCTCAATGAGAAACTATTCCAAACTGAACGCTGTCTGTCAGATCACATGCACACCATTCCCGATCAGACTGAACATTGGTTGAACATTCAGAGTTGAAACAGTGTGTATATCTCAAAGTGCTGGACGAGCTATAATAATAATAATAATAATAATAATAATAATAATAACAATAATTAAGAACAATAATAATAATAAAAAAATTCATAAGAATAAGAAAAATAATAATACTAATACGAAGAAGAAGACGACAACGATAATGATGATTAATAATAATAATAATAATAATAATAATAATAATGATAAGAAGAAGAAGAAGAAAAAGAAGAAGGAGAAGAAGAAGAAGATTATTATGATTAATAATAATAATAATAATAATAATAATAAGAAGAAGAAGAATATTATTAATAATAATAATAATAATAATAATAATAAGAAGAAGAAGATTATTATTATTATTAATAATAATAATAATTATCTTTCAACGTTTGATCTATGTTTACACCGTGTATGAAGAGCTTCCAGAGACATGGTAAACCAGCCCTGTAAATCCCACACATACATAATCTCGTCTGTCTGCATCCACATGTGGCTCTGACTGAAAGTGTAGGATCAGCCCATACCCTCAGAATTCCACCGCTCGCTTCAGTGATCAATCTGCACCACCAACGGGCAACACAAAGAACAAACACTTACACAGAAGCGGTGGAACAGCCGACCCCAGAGACTCGAATCAAAATGACAGCTAATAGGGAAGCAGAAGAAAAGAATGAGAAATCAATCAAAGCCAAGCACCGCCCGAGCCTCCCACAGGCCCCGGCTCTACAGCGCGTTAGAGTCTTCGCCATCAGAGGCGAGGAACAGTGAGTCCGCTGCCAGTGCTCCACTTTGCCTGCAGGCCTCTGAGGACCATCTCCACCATTCTATCACCACGCCAGCCCAAATAGATCGCGAGGTCTTAGCCGGAGACAGCTCCATCCTCAGTGTCCTCCATCAGCGCTGGCTTTGTAATCCTCCGTAATGTTGGCGGACGGGATTGTTTTGTTGGTGGTACCGGTGGTGCTGCTATTTTCTCCATCTATTTAAAGGGACTTAACTGAAAACACGGCCCCCGCCCCCACCATCCATCCTACCCACCTACCAGCATTTACATCAGGGCTAAGCTGATTGATAGCTGTGGACTAGGTCTTATTTATTACTGCGCAGGGGAACTCTGCTGCATTAGATTAATGTCCCCTCCAGGCTTTCAATTTCCCCTCCAACAGAAGCTCCATTAGAGCCGGTTCTATTCACAAGCGTTTCACTGTGACGCTCTGCTCACGCCGCACCACCATCACGGACACACCACCATCACAGACACACCACCATCACAGACACACCACCATCACAGACACTCCCACCATCACAGACACACCACCATCACAGACACTCCCACCATCACAGACACTCCCACCATCACAGACACACCACCATCACAGACACACCACCATCACAGACACACCACCATCACAGACACTCCCACCATCACAGACACACCACCATCACAGACACACCACCATCACAAACACTCCCACCATCACAGACACACCACCATCACAGACACACCACCATCACAGACACACCCCGGTCACAGACACACCACCATCACAGACACACCACCATCACAGACACACCACCATCACAGACACTCCCACCATCACAGACACACCACCATCACAGACACACCACCATCACAGACACACCACCATCACAGACAATCCACCATCACAGACAATCCACCATCACAGACAATCCACCATCACAGACACACCACCATCACAGACACACCACCATCACAGACACTCCCACCATCACAGACACTCCCACCATCACAGACACACCACCATCACAGACACACCACCATCACAGACACACCACCATCACAAACACTCCCACCATCACAGACACACCACCATCACAGACACACCACCATCACAGACACACCACTATCACAGACACACCACCATCACAGACACTCCCACCATCACAGACACACCACCATCACAGACACTCCCACCATCACAGACAATCCACCATCACAGACATTCCCACCATCACAGACAATCCACCATCACAGACACACCACCATCACAGACACACCACCATCACAGACACACCACCAACACAGACACACCACAATCACAGACACTCCACGATCACAGACACACCACCATCAAAGACAATCCACTATCACAGACACACCACCATCACATACACACCACCATCAGACACTCCCACCATCAGACACTCCCACCATCTCAGATACTCCCACCATCACAGACACTCCACCATCACAGACACACTACGATCACAGACACTCCCACCATCACAGACACTCCCACCATCACAGACAATCCACCATCACAGACACACTCACCATCACAGACACTCCACCATCACAGACACACTACGATCACAGGCACTCCCACCATCACAGACACTCCCACCATCACAGACACTCCCACCATCACAGACACACCACCATCACAAACACTCCCACCATCACAGACACACCCACCATCACAGACACTCCCACCATCACAGACACTCCCACCATCACAGACACACCACCATCACAGACACACCACAATCACAGACACTCCCACCATCACAGACACACCACCATCACAGACACACCACCATCACAGACACTCCCACCATCACAGACACTCCCACCATCACAGACACTCCCACCATCACAGACACACCACCATCACAGACACTCCACCATCACAGACACTCCCACCATCAAAGACACTCCACCATCACAGACACACCACCATCACAGACACTCCACCATCACAGACACACCACCATCACAGACACACCCACGATCACAGACACTCCCACCATCACAGACACACCACCATCACAGACACACCCACGATCACAGACACTCCCACCATCACAGACACTCCACCATCACAGACACACCCACGATCACAGACACACCCACGATCACAGACACTCCCACCATCACAGACACTCCCACCATCACAGACACACCTCCAACATAGACACACCACCATCACAGACACACCACCATCACAGACACTCCCACCATCACAGACACTCCCACCATCACAGACACACCACCATCACAGACACACCACCATCACAGACACTCCCACCATCACAGACACTCCCACCATCACAGACACTCCCACCATCACAGACACTCCCACCATCACAGACACACCACCATCACAGACACACCACCATCACAGACACACCACCATCACAGACACACCACCATCACAGACACACCACCATCACAGACACTCCCACCATCACAGACACTCCCACCATCACAGACACTCCCACCATCACAGACACTCCCACCATCACAGACACACCACCATCACAGACACTCCCACCATCTCAGACACTCCACCATCACAGACACTCCCAGCACAGGAACCAAAGGGTCCAGCTTAACGCCAAACTTAAATCCCAACTAAGTCCTCTTTTAGTAACAAGACCTTTAACAACCTGCCCTAAAGAGGAATCAGAGGTATCAATCAATCAATCAATCAATCAATCAACCTTTATTTAAATTCAGAAAACATCCTGAGGATGACGCTCACTCTGTGTAGCTGTGTATCAACAGTAGGCAGGGATCAAAGAGAAAATACAACTGTATAGAAAATCAAAGACACTAAACTCAGAAATTAGGATAAAAATCATGCACCAAAATAAAACAAATAAAACCAAAAATATATATATAAGTATATGTTAAAATAAAATAGGCCAATGTAAGACTTTAGAATAACCAAAAAAGCCAAATAGCCAAGAAGAATAAAATTGTGATTTATTTCTAATACAAGTAGTAAAACCAGAAAATATAAATTTGCAAAAAATTTGAATACCAGTTTTTTTTAAAAAGAAAGAAAAGTTGGTACATTTTGTAAACACATTAAAGCAGAGCTGAGTGACTGTTATTTTAAAACCTAATTTAACTGTACTAAAAGTGTAGAGAGATTCTGTATTTACTCAGATCTACTTTGTAAATATAAAGACACTCAGCTCAGTCACAGAAGCCGAGACAGAAGCACGTTTACCATCAGCTGCAGTTTTAGAACTGGGATGTTCGCTCATTGTTGTTCGATAAAAGAGCTTCAGCTGCTCAGCAGCCAGCGCGTCCTGACTCTGCTCTGTCTCAGTGTTAGATAGATCTGATCTAGGCACTCTACACCACACCTGCTGTCCCCCAAACGAGCTGGAACACGGGCCCAGAGAACACGGGCCCAGGGAACACGGGCCCAGGGAACATGGGGCCAGAGAACACGGGCCCAGGGAACATGGGGCCAGGGAACACGGGCCCAGGGAACACGGGGCCCAGGGAACACGGGCCCAGGGAACACGGGCCCAGAGAACACGGGCCCAGAGAACACGGGCCCAGGGAACACGGGCCCAGGGAACACGGGCCCAGAGAACACGGGGCCCAGAGAACACGGGCCCAGAGAACACGGGGCCCAGAGAACACGGGGCCCAGAGAACACGGGCCACAGCACGGGCCCAGAGAACACGGGCCCAGGGAACACGGGCCCAGGGAACACGGGCCCAGGGAACACGGGCCCAGGGAACACGGGCCCAGGGAACACGGGCCCAGAGAACATGGGCCACAGCACGGGCCCAGAGAACACGGGCCCAGAGAACACGGGCCCAGGGAACACGGGCCCAGGGAACACGGGCCCAGGGAACACGGGCCCAGGGAACACGGGCCCAGGGAACACGGGCCCAGAGAACACGGGCCCAGAGAACACGGGCCCAGAGAACACGGGGCCCAGAGAGCTCTGCAGCATGTCTGCACAGACCCGATGTGTAGCTTTCTATCGGCACAGCAGAGTTTCAGGTTCCATTTCTAGATGGAGCGGTGGTCTGTGTGGGGTCACTTCCTGAAGTACCCCGAGACCACGCGGCTGTCTAACACAGGGGCATGGCTGTTTGTCCTGCAGTGCCGACCAAGGGTTCAAAGGTCACACAGACTTTAGTGGATGATCCTTTTATACTCAATCATGATACTCTTATTCAGACCCGTCCCAACTTCTCCTGAGTTTGTTTCAGGCATCAAATAAACAAACAAACAAATAAATACATAAACAAAGAAAAAGGCAAATAAATAAATGAAGCACTTGGGTCGGCCAGCCAAAACATTAAAGCTCAAGTAAAGACTGAAAACGAATAACCCATCACACATACCTGGTTTTAATAAGGTCCAGCCTGAGGTGTATATATACTGTAGGTATATAGTAGATTATATTACAACACACTAAAAATTAAATCTATGTATCGTGCATACGGGAGAAGAGTCATCATAAACGCCACTAAATATTAATAATAACAATAACAATAACAATAATAATAATAATAATAATAATAATAATAACTAATGTTAGAATATTTTACATTTTATTAGGCTGTTCAATAATCATTAGTAAGATTTAAATAATGTCTCAGTTAATCCTTACTAACACATTATTATAGTTTTATTAACCTGTTAATGTGCCTCAAATATCGAGACAGTATAAACGAAGCACTAACAAACAATATATTGGTGTCTATGACAATGTCAAAGAAATGACAAAATTTTTAATTTTATATTCACACACTATATATATATATAAATTGTGTGAATATAAAATAAAAAAAAAAAAATATATATATATATATATATATACACAAAATATATACACAAAAACACACACACACACACACCCACACACAAAAACACACTCACGCACACAGACGTGTACACAAACACGCGTATGTACGTACCCACACATACATAACCATAAATCCGTGCACTGACTAACACTAACTGCCCCCGGGGTAAGTGTTCAGGGTTAAACTAGTGGTTACACGTGTAAAATTTCAGTGTTCAGGAGAACACACACACAGACTGATTCACAGGGTATATCCGGGGACATCGTTTCCCACAGACAGCTTCAGATTAAATAATCCCAGGATAAACTGGACTACAGAGTCTTTACCGGCTTCACTCTCCTTTATATACTACCTGCTCCTCCTACACACCAGGAGAACGAGGCGTGGAGACCGGAGGGGGCGGAGACTAAAAGTTAAAACACAAACAAACCACAGAAACCAGGTGGAGTAGTTAAAGGTCTCCTCCGGCACCGCTTACACAGTAAATATAAAACATATAGACGCATGTTTACGTGTTAATATGGGTTATTTCTATTGGTCCATCCATCATCATACTTTCACACAGTGTGAACAGCTGCTGTGTTCAAATCCTGGATTAAAGTATGAGCCAGTGAAATGGAGGTACATGATTTGCTCTGGACAGTGATGTGTGTTTATAGTATTTCAGTGATTGAGAAATCTTAAAAACTCATTTTGAAAGGTCGTAGAAACATTGTATATATATATATAGTGTCATAATATTTTAATATTGATTTAAATAATTATATATTTCCCGGCGCATGCAAGTTTACTGGGCAAAGAACCGTTACTGGACTCCGGACGTGCAGGCCCGGCTCTCAGGCTCGTTATGTAATCGGGCTAATTGGGTTGGTGTTTTAATTAGCAGCAGCAGGTTACTCAGCAAGAAACCCAGCCAAGTCACTGTTTTACATAACCGGGAATCTTAATGCGTCCAGATCCGGTAATTTACAGTGTGTGGCACAGACGCACTCGGAGATCCACCACCCGGCAAAGCAAGAGGGCCAGAGGAAAACTCAGAGTGGGGGCAAACTCAAACGCTTAGCCAATCAGGAGTAAAGGGAATAAACACAAACTGGATTGACAATGACGAGACGCTGGAGGCTGGAGGAAGCGCTCGGACACGTAGTCTGACAGTTCCTGTTTCCGCAGGACAGCTTTTCCTGAGTTTATCCAATAGCCTGCTCACAATGTTCCCGACAGGATACCGCCACCACGTATGTGTAAGAGTGGGCCAATCAGTCCAGAGCTATCAGACAGCTCCGCCCAGAAGGAGGCTCAGTAAATGGTACATCCCTCCCCCCAGTCCTGATCCGGACACAGGTGGGCCATTCTGATGTCTGTTCCCAGAACGTAAAGCTCCAGCGTTCACTTAAGCAGCACATTGATTAATCGACAGCACAGTGACTTAAGGGATGGAGTGACGACTGTCTGCTGCTGGCAGCCAATCAATGAAGTGTCTCAGGCCCCTGATGGAATGGCTCTGCCTATCCTGGGATAATAATCGGATAATTACAGAGTAGCATGATTCCAGCATTTTCAGCTAATGTGTGCTGATCGACTACAGTCTCAAAATCAATCCGGCTCTAAAACTCGGGTTATTATCATTACTGATAACGGGAACTGTTAACCAGTGCTGCACGACTCCGGCTCTGCACCCGACTCCAACTCTCGACTCCTGCCGGGGGAGTCGATGGAATCCTTGACTCCATGTCATTTGGATCAGGACGGCTCCGGAGCCGATAGCTGTATACAGCAAAGACCAAACAATCTTACTCCTCGTTTGAGTAACCAATGAGGAAAATCAGCCCACATCCTGAGGGGCGAAGGACACGCAGACTGATGTACTGAGATCATCGTTACTCGGGCATTCATAGGGATGAAGATGGTTTCACATTCACCAGCTTCCTTTCTCGACTTTTCCAGTCCACCTTAAGTGAATGCAGCTGCAGCGCTATTTAAGGTGGAAAGGAAAATCGAACAGGAAGCTGGAAAAGGAGCGAATCTCAGCCCACTCCTCTTTCCCACCCCATCCTGTGAAGAACACCGTGTACTGGCGCTAATGATGTACCGGCTGGTGAGCAGCGCTGGTGTTGCTCTCGCTGCTCAAACTCGCATTGCACTCGAACGCACCACAGACCAGGGGGTCAGCAGGGTGGACCAACATCATGCTAACCTGTATGGATTAGGAATGGGATGTCGCTCAAGTTCATATGCGTGTGAAGGGAGACGAGCGAATACTTTTGGTGATATGGTGTGTGTGTGTGTGTGTATACATATCGTACATATCGACAAACAAGCATTTCCAAAACAGCAACTTTACAGGAGAGGCCAAAACCCACTTTAATTCTAATGGAAGTCAATGGAACCAGAGTTTTTCCAAGTGATCTTTGGGCCATTTCTTTTGGTCCATTCATCATGAAATTCACACACAGTGTAAACAGCAGCTCATGTGATCCAATGATACGTAAAAGTCAAAGTCATCAAAAATGGAGATACATGATTTTCATTGGACAGCGACTATATATGTAGCCCCTAATTACTGACAGCCTGAACAACAAGGCCTGCTCGCCTCTAGCCTGGGTATGCAGTGGTGTGCTGTGGCCATATTTCAAAATTTCAATGTTGAAATTCTAGCAGTGAAATTTTACAAGTTCTACTTTTCCTTTAATGCACTCTAAACAGAATCTAAAAACTGAAACCACAAAACAAACAAAGAAACAAAGAAACAAATAAATAAATAAAAAAGAAAAGCTAACATACAGTATCTCTGGAACCTATAGGGTCATACGCAGTGATGCCACAGGAGACTTGCTTCCCTAAAGCATCTCTAACTGGGCGGAGCTTTGAAAGAGCTCTCCAGTGCTTCTCTATGACCCATTATTTATCAAGGAACCAAAATGTGGTTTGTCTACGCCATCGCTTCACCACTGTGGTATACGGTTTATGGTATACGTGTAGGCTTCCAGTAAAGGTGGCCAGTCAGTCAGGCATCCCTTCATTGAGGATAAACCCCTCCTGCTGTACTTTCAATAACATGCATCTGTGTGGTTCCTGCACAGCCCCTGGTCATCACTCCATCTAGTTCAGAACTGTAGGAGACGCCAGGTGATGTCACCCCACCTTTACTACTGCAGACCAGAGATCAGATCTGAGCGCTGGGCTTTCCTCCTGAATGAAGAGGATGCGCTCCTTGTGTTGCCTGCTCTTTAAGCGGCAGACCTGCATGGAGCTGATGAAAGACGTTTTCACGGAGGAGTAAACACATGGCCGCCAGGAAAACGGCGCCGAAATAAAGCGGAGAAAAGCAGCGAAACAAACAAAAGGGCAGGAGAGCAAAGCGGCGTAATGAAGTCGAGATATTTAATTTTCCAGCTCTTATTGCCTTCTCATTTTCAGAGTAGTAAACATTTCCTCACTGGTTCCACTTGGCAGTTAGACTGAGACAATCACATTATATACTTCTGAGCTCAGTAGGTCAAACAATGTCCTTTACTCGCGACGCTCGGCCTCCTTTCTCCCCCCGCTCGGCCTCCTGCCACCTCCCCGACACAATCTCTTCTCCAAATAACTAAATACGACCGGCGGAACTGCAGGAATGCGGACGCATCGATTGTGTTTAGGCATGTTGTGACGTCCTGTGATGAATTTAAACCGAACGCAGTTGTGTGTGGAGCTCGCGCCGTGCTTGGATGAGTGGCGAGCCTGTAGCGTTGGTTAGGCTGCGGTGGATCATCCTGATATGACTCATGAACGTCTGGTGTGGACTGAAGAAATGTTCTAATCAGCCCATCAGCACAACAAGACATGCCTCACTTGGTAACACAGAATGTTGTTTGTCTGGGGGCTCATGGCACAATAAGGTCTCTCTCTCCCTCCCTCTCTCTCTCTCTCTCTCTGGACAGAAGTGGGCATTAGTATTCCAGTGTGTGCTCCCCGTAGCAGTAGCCGGTGCCAGCCACTTAATTTGTCATTTATTGCTCCACGACAACTGAAGTAATTGAACCTTTTGCCCATGGAGCCTCGCTGCCAGCCCGGTGGCCGTTTTTCCTCGGCCAGTGCAGCGGTGCCTGTGTTAGGGGGACCTTGGGAGGAAAATGGAGGGCACCGATCTCATTTAAAGGGCTGGCTGAAATGGCTAGCAGGTGTAGCCTCTACTGACCCCCCTCTGCACTGACCTCTGAGTGTACGACCTGCTGCAGGTGCTGATGAAATGGAGATTCAAGGTGGTGGAGATACGAGTAGTTACAACGTATTGGAATGTGACACGGCTGGCCGGGTGGGGTTCGAGTGGATCACCCAGAAATAATCAAATTAGGGTTCTTTAAAACACTGCCATAGAAGAACCGAGCCCTGGAACCGTGTGTCCTTTAGGCCAGGGGTTCCCCATGTTCCCCAAAGATCTACAGTAGATCTGTCAGATCTGCCAATCAACCAAGCTCTACCAAGTCATCTTCCCAGCAGACAGCGCACTCCTAAACACGGGACACACAGCATCACCTGTAATACCAGCAACACATGCAGCACCATGCGAGACCTTCACTCCTGCTTTCAGGCCCTGAGGTGTGAACAGAACACTGGGATTAGCTGGGATAGTTGGTATCCTTGCTCTTCCATTGCTCCTCGGAATCTGTTAGGCACCGCCCATCTTCCTACGCTAGGGAACCAAAACCGGTTCCTCTGTCACACCCCTTTTCAACCAAACCAAGAACCCTGTTTTCATGAACCAGTTCCATTCAGGCCTCTTACGCTTTGGAGAAGTGTTTATAGGGGCGTCAACAGGGGGCGCTGCACAGCAGTAGTAAACAGTAGTACCCAGATGGTGGAGCGTGTAGATGAGTTGCGAGTGTTTGGGCTGGTATTCCAGATGTGTGTTTATATCCAGACAGCAGCACGGATCCACTACTGGAGACAAGAAGATGTAGAGGAGCTTCTCCAGCAGACCACTAGGGGGCGCCATTTTTGGGGTCGCTGTCTTTAGCAACTGACACTCCCACAGATGGGCCTACTACTGTTTGGTTCCAACAAACTCTCTGGGTTCCTAACGGATGTATGTGTGGAGGAAATGGGGCAAATGAGATGCACAAACCGCAGCACGTTACCTGTGGGTCATTTTGATCTTACTCTGGCTCCCAACACACCTGAACCAACCCATGCTCACTCCCTGGTACTGGTGTGTTGGGAGCTGGTTTGGAGTAACACCATGAACGGACACCAGGTTGCTTTGAGAAACACCTATTCTGTAGGACCACTCCAAAGAACCTTTACTGGGTGTGTATATACACACACACACCCACACCCACACACGCACACACACCCACACACGCACACACACACCTACACACACACACCTACACACACACACACACACACACACACACACACAGACAGCCACACACACACACAGCTGACTGAACAGACTCGGTTCAGTTGAGCATTGCTAGGAACGCCCACTAAGCTCGTGACGAGATGATTTTTAACTAGTCTGTAAATATACAGCTCTTCCTCCAAACTCCAAAACGTTCCTAAACATTCTCCACATGCTCCGTTATTCCCTGTACCTGAAACACACACTCACTCCTGTCCTATAAGCCTTAAATGGTCATACATCTTCTCTATATGATTCTGGGTTGTTGTTTATTTGCTCAAACCAAATATGCAGCCACTGCAACATCTGTTAAACAGATTCACCTGCATCCTCCAGGGCCACGGTAGTCCTTACACTGCCAGTGATGGGATCTCCTATCTAGTTGGGTTTGGGATTGTGGTAAGTTAGTGTTAAGAGGACTTGGCCAGGCAGTTCTTATTCAGTTCTCTAACTGTGCTGGCAGATAGTTTGGCCTGTTTCAAACAAGAGTCCTAAAATAACTAATTACCTGCCAATGCAGAGAGGAACACTGGCGAAAGTCACGATGAGTAAACATGTCTGTAAATAACAATGTTAATCATAAGTACGATAATTAATCCTAATTTGATTTTACCAGTCTCAGAAGGAGAAGCCCCCTCTGATGATGGATAGGAATGTGGTCCTTGTATGTGCATAATGCTGGGTACAGTAGAGAGCACTGACGAACAAAATCATGACAATCATCTAAAATTCTGAACTCTGTGAATGCGATGAGGGTGAGGAACGGAAAGCTGCCCTACAGAAGACTGCACAACCCCCGGAAGTCATTTCTGTGTGCTGATACAGTAAGGTGTCGGTGCATGGGAACACGGGAACGTAAAGCACATCCTAACTGTATTCCTGTATTTCCGTCTATTGTTTTGATCTACTGGTTACTATGACATTTAACTCTTTAACGAAGGCAGCCATGCCAATCAGACCAATATCAAAGCAAGGCAATCCTCAGAATACTGGATTACATCTATATCTATACTTCGGAGACCCAGACGTACTCCGAAATGAGACGCACCGGATACAACTCTTATCTATCTGCATGGAGCAGGCCGGCAGATAGCACATCATTATCTGATCTGTAGAGGCAGATAGAGGCATGACGGAGGGAGGCAGATAGAGGCATGACGGAGGGAGCCAAACATCGTTCTGGGTGCCTTTATTTAGACCCCATACATGAACAATGTGGAGTGTATATGCACATATAGAGAAACCATGAGAGAAAGTTATATCATAAGACCACAGGTACTTCACGAGGGGCTGTGACGTTACCATACACACCAGACAGGAAACAAGTCCCCCTGTGTGTTTAAGATGGTAGTACCTTCAGGCTCCTGCAGGTGGCGCTGCATGAGGACGATGGGGCTATAAATCCCTGCGGGGTGTGAGTGACGGGATCCATAGATTGGGAAGAGGTGCTACAGTGCAGGGAGTGTCTCGTTCCATGTGTGGAAAATGGCTCCAGAGCAGATGTTAATGATTGGCTAAAAGGAGGGACTGCATGTGGGCGTGGCCAAAGACCATAGTGTGAAGGAAGTAGCTGAATCTGCAGGTGTGTGGAAGCGTACGGTCATACGGGTCTACCAGCAGTGGATACAATCCCAGTCTACAGGGAATCCACTCGCACTAACACACCACCACCCCCACCACCACGCCAGTGTCACTGCGGTGCTGAGAGTGATCCACCACCCACGTCATACCTGCTCTGTGGTGGTCCTGTGAGGGAATGGGGCTAGTCCGTCTGATCTTGATCCTGAAGTTTGATTGAACCCACGCACCGCTTCTGGTGCAGACATGGTGCAGCTTCTGACCACATGATTTCACCACAGCTCTGGAAGTCCGTCCAGTGGAGGGGTCTTTAGGAGGGGGCTGTACTGCTTACTCGGGGTTTCCTAGACAGCAGTGAGGGGTCTGATAACGCGTTTGTGCCGCTGTGGGGGATTTAGACCCCACTCTGTGGAGCTGTAAAGTAGAGCTGCTCCTGCGAGGTTCTTACCAATTAGACAGCATTGTGGCTAACGGTACCCCGGAGATGGGGTCCGGGCTGCTGTTTGTAAAGTAAAGCTTGTGTTTTCTTTCTCTGAAACATAATCACTCCAGTGCTCCTAATTAGAGGAACCGGCAGTGCAGCAAATTCAGATTGCCCTTTTCACTCACCAAACTCTGGACTCCTCCTCTCACTCCTCACCCCGGTGTACAGTACAGTCGGTATGGTAGGAGTCACTGATGTAAAGGTTAATGAGTGCAGGTGTTAAGGCAGTAAACTGGCATCCCAGTGTTAGTGCATAAGCTGAAGACCACCTGACAGTAAACAACGCCCCCCTGTGACCGACCCGAACCTACCAGCCTGTAACTCCTCCACCAGCTCCAGTATCGGCTGGGACTGGTCAGGTGGTCCAGATGTGGTGGAGGCCTTCCCTGGCACAGTTCCGAGGAGAATTCCCTGTAGGCTGGGATTGTATCCACTGCTGGTAGACCCGTATGACCGTACGCTTCCACACACCTGCAGATTCAGCTACTTCCTCACACTATGGTCTTTGGCCACGCCCACATGCAGTCCCTCCTTTTAGCCAATCATTAACATCTGCTCTGGAGCCATTTTCCACACATGGAACGAGACATTCCCTGCACTGTAGCACCTCCTCCCAATCTATGGATCCCGTCACTCACACTCCACAGGGATTTATAGACCCATCATCCTCGTAGAGCACCATCTGCAGGAGCCTGAAGGTACTACACCTTACACACACAGGGGGACTAATCCAGGACAGCCAGACGGGGGATGAGAAGCCATTTTTGAACATTTGAGGCTGAGACAATAAAGCAGGAAGAGAAAGGGCCTCCAGGATCGGAGGGAAGAGGATGAAATGGTGTGGATTTGTTTTGGCAGTGATGCTGAACGTCTCCTAAACTGATCTATCTTGGGATACTGAGCAATTTTGCATTTCAGAGAGCTGCATTGTCCATTTGCACTTCTAAGCTGAAATATGTTTACGCCTGCCTCTGCTGTGTGCTCTGGACTAATTGCTATTGCTTATGCCCCACTGAAGAGCGTTTGAAGGAAATATGAGGTACACCAAAATGTCAGACTTCCAGCTTTGCTTAGAATGCCAAGGTAACAAACGGCCTTACAGTCTGCGCTTCGTGTAGCCGCCGAGGTGATAAGGTTTTGTTGTGCGAGAGAATGCAGCGCTTCGCCCATAAACAGTATTTCACCTTGAAACGCACACCACAGGATGTTTAACCCTTAAGGGCTTACACAGGCGGAGAGATAAACTGCGGTGGTGTCGTGTAGCGGCATTCCTCACATCCGTATCATGCAGATACAGTAAAGCACCGCCGTATAGCTGAACACACACAGACGAGGCGAACGTGTTCAGAGAGGGTTTAAAGCGGCGCTCCAGAACCTCTCCTACAGCGGTGCAGCACAGGCCTGGCTAAACGACCTTCTAATGATGTAGCTTAAAGGCGAGACAGTTCCCAGTGGTTACACACTCATCATCCAAAACATAGCTGCACCCAGAAGCAATCAACCGTCAGGAATGAAATTCGGTGGGTAGATTTGTGATCATGGGACTGACCCAACAGATATCCCAGATCTACAGACCTCCAGCGAGCAGTGGTGTCCTCCATCAGTCCTCCTGTTAGTGCAGCACCATTGTCAGACGGCTGCACCACGCAGGACTACATGCACACAGACCGTTACCACGCCTGTCCTTAACACCACGTCACCGTCACCAAAGACTGCAGTGGTGTCGTACCAGACTGTCATGGAGTGACTCAGAATGGCAGCGGGTCATCTTCAGTGACGAGTCCCGCTTTAGTCTTGGTGGAGACGCCCAACGAATCCGTGTGTGGAGGCACCGTGGTCAGCACCAAGATGGACGGTCTGTAGTCACACGTCCAGAAGGCCTGGTGTCCCTCCACCTCCACCCCTACCGCACCATCTGCAGGAACTGTGTGAGGATGTTCAAGCTGCATGGGATGGATTATCACAGGACTCCATTAGGAACCTCTACAGCTCCATACCGAGACGTCTGGCGTGTTGGGTTAGCGAACACGGCGGCCCGACGCCATACTGAGAGACAGACTTCTGTATGTGTAGCTCAATAAATATTGATCATATCAGTCTAAATTTATCATCAGTTATTGATCCTGCTCACCTTTATCTTCCTTCCCAACACACCTGCACTCCCACACCTCCTCCTCGGAGCAGTTGTCACTCTGATGATGGGTGTATGTCAACAGACTTTATGCAGTGATGTCATTGGTCATCTCTATTAATTAGTCCATGTTAACATAAGCACATAACTTCAAATCAAGGTAAGTATCCTTAAATAGGTCTAAACAGAAGTACCAGAATCACAGGTTTCTACATTAAAAGAGTTCTAATTTATTAATTATTTATATTTTTACAAATTGGTAAATTTTTATTAGCAGCTCGAGCTTCTGTAAATGATTAACAGTAAATATACAAACACACATTATAACGCATTATGTCCTTTATAGTCTGGTCGTACGACATTCTGTGTGTGATTTATGTACAGTTACGCAGGCATACATCAAATATTATAAAGCATTATGAAGGATTTATAGACGCGTTATGAACAGCTGATCTACAGAGCCGATCTACCGGCCATTCCAACCTGCTGGAGCTGCTCTCTTCATTACTGTGTCTGATTTAGGGGCTGTGCTCTCTGATCGCTGGACTGACTGGCGAAATAACAGGTGGTTCCAAGTCGAGCAAAGCCAGCACATGCACATCCACCGTCACCACACAGATCCAAGCTACATGCCGTCAGAGACTTTTCACATCGGGAAGGCCAGAGGCAAGGGAGCGCAGAGCCTGAGCTCGGAGCCAAACCCAGCCCACCGACTGTAACCGACCCTTCTGGTTTAGAGAGCGTTAGAAGAGGCACGGCTGTGAGCATGTGGCAGTTATTCCCTCCACCTGATGGAGGCAGTAGTGCTGTCTAACAGCCTCTATTCTGGGCCCAGACCTGCAGATGTTTGACGTGTAGTCTCCAGTACGGCCATAAAGCCCAAACTTAGCACAGAGAAATAACACCTCATATTCATTAGTACGATTCCATCGCTAGGACGCGCATGTGCCGCACACGCAGAGGCATTATCAGACACTTCTGGAACGATAGGGAACATCAGGAATCTCGACAGGGTTCAGTCTGGGACTCTAAAGCAGCTTTAGACTCCAGCACCACTGCAGAATAAGGCTAACCGTATACATGGATCACAGTTAGCATATAGGCTGTGCCAGGCAACATGGAGTCATGCCATCAACTGTCACCGATATAAAAACAAAAGGACAGAAAGGACAGTGTGCTGTTCATTCGATACAGTGCCGCACACAGTGCGAGGTCACGTGGACGTCCAGGTGTAGTTCTCCTGGACTACAGAGGCGAGCAGAATGCACCAGGCCTTCAGCTAAAACGCCTCTTTATACGCTGCTGATAAAACAAGGGGACGTATGGCGGCCTATATTTCACTGACATCTAAAATTCACACACGCCAAACCGCCAGTATGTTCCAAACCTCTTCCCATCTGTCCCTGTCTCCTTTCCTAATCCCCTCCCACTTCAATGTATCAGCCAAAGGAGGAAGGAGCTGTAACAAGGTTTAGGAAGAAGTGTGGGGAGAACTGGAACAGGAGTCGGAGCCAAACCGAAGCAGAGCGACGTTAGCCAGCCCAAGCCGTACGGTCTCCTCACGTATGAACTAGGAAGCACAAGATGATGCCAGTTACATTATGATTTTACTCCCGCGCAGATTCACGTAGACCCACATCCATTCAGCACACAGTTCAGGCATTAGTGTTAGTACCACAGCTCTCCGTGTTCAGTACAGTGGGGGAGACGGAATAGCCGGGACCTCTTCTCCTCTAACGGCTGTGGGAACTGTGTTAGGAGGAACAGATAGCTCTTCAAACATTTCATTCCTTCATCTTAGTGGACTTTACGATAAACCGTATCATATCAGAGGTCATTTGTTAGACTGAGTCATCGTAAACAGAGATTTCAGCAGCAGAACTTCCTGAGAAATTGTACAAAATGTTGAAGCAGTATGACGCAATGCTCACGATACCAGCCATACAATATTCCCATACCGCTAAATATGAAACCCTAACGTTCCATTTCCTGTGTTCAGGCTGGGCTTTGAGTATCTCAGAGTATTCCACCTGAGCAGACAGCACCATAAAACACGGCCACCTGACGCTCGACCCAGACAAAGCGATTACTCACCCGGTACGTTTACATCCAGACTCTCTACAGCGTTAGCCTGCTGCTAGCTAACCGGCTACCTGACACGCGCCGCCTCAGGCACACAGGCCTGGACGCTTCTGCTGTCTTGTGACTGATCAACAGGGTAACATACAGCGGTGTGCAAAAGTCAGAGACCACCTGCGGTTTAAACTTTATGCACAGTTACAAACGATTATGTGTAGTATTATAAAGCCTTATACAGACGGTTATAGATCTATATGAATGGACTTATAATGCATTATAAAAACCAGATTCATAGAAACGTTTCTGAAAACTCCATTACACCACCCTTACAAAGCGTACATGGTGTACAAGGTCCTATAAATAAACGTTCTGCTACTGTTACAGTGTCTGGAACCCTTCTGGGTGCTACACAGAACCATGGCCTTTACTACAGGACTCCTGGAAAGTGGTGCTAACTTTCGGAAGACTCCCCGACACATCCATCAGCCCTGTGTGTCCGTATCAGATACAGGTGGAACAGAAATACGGATTATACTGTACGGTTATGAAACTCTGTGTGGCATCACATAACAGTGGAGAGTGGATGGTACCTAAGTGAACCTAAAGGTTATGTGTGTTTTATTTAAATGCCTCTTCTTGTCTACTTGTAGAAGCCGGCTCTGACTGAGTGATGCTGAAGACCTGTTTATTCTCCCTCACATCTGAAAACAAACAATCAGTTTCAAACAATGTTTCTGACAACCACAATTAAGGTGCCCGGCCCATGTGACGCCATAAGTGTTTCAGACTCGAGTCACACGGAAGTGGTCAAGTCTCGCTTCAGCGATTAGATACTGTGACCCACATGTTTTCCTCCGGTCCTAAACCGATTCATCTGGATTCGTCAAAGAACGAGCACAAATACGAACGAAATGAATCCGGAGTGTATCCATATGTCGGTGAGTCTGAATGAGCCTGGTATAGTTAACACAGCATGTCTGCACCGCTGCGGTTCAAACCTCGGAAGCTCTAAGGAATCCATGTCTGATGTGTTTCCGATTTAGGACAGGAGCAAACTCAGAACATCAGTCACCTTCACAGCATCAACTCAGAAAGGACTGCAGAAATGCATGGCCATAGTTGCTAAGCTACAGCTGGTAAAATCAGGGCTATTATTGTTATTATTATTATTATTATTATACTTGTTGTTATTGTTGTTGTTGTTAGTATTATATTAGGAAATTCAGTCAGAGTTATGAGGAAAGAGACAGACATGTAGAAGGTAATGAAGTCATATATGTCGTATTGTTTTGTAGCCCTCACATCACTGCCAGACTGACCCAGTTCATATCTCTACGGTCATTTAGGAAAGCACTGCGTTTGGGCCTCCAGTCCAGGATTTAGCCATTCCGGGTGACTGGAATCAGAGCTGTCGGTAAACACTCTCCGGGCTGCACAGCCAACAACAGAGCTGGAATACGCTGACATCACTGTCACCTGACCCTGACATCACCCTCACCTGTCCCTAACTCTGACATCACCCTCACCTGACCCTGACAGCACTCTGACCCTATCCAGGACATCACCCTGACCTGACCTTCACCTGACCCTGACAGCACTCTGACATCACCCTCACCTGACATCACCCTCACCTGTCTCTAACCCTGACATCACCGTCACCTGACCCTGACAGCACTCTGACATCACCCTCACCTGACATCACCCTCACCTGTCTCTAACCCTTACATCACTGTCACCTGACCCTGACAGCACCCTCACCTGTCCCTAACTCTGACATCACCCTCACCTGACCCTGACCCTGACATCACTCTGACCCTATCCAGGACATCACCCTGACCTGACCTTCACCTGACCCTGACATCACCCTGACCTGACCCTAACCCTGACATCACCCTGACCCTATCCAGGACATCACCCTGACCCTGACCCTGACAGCACTCTGACATCACCCTGACCCTATCCAGGACATCACCCTGACCTGACCCTGACCCTGACGTCATCCTGTGCAGTAAACATGCTTGTAATCTTCTGAGGTCATGCGGCCTGCTCCTGTTTTTAATCAGTGTGGGTTGCTCTGCATAAGACTGTCGGCCTAATCCTGGAATTCCAGCACTCTCCAGCCCTCTCCACAGTGCGGACGCTGATCCACCGCCAGTCCAAACATCGCTACACCCGCCTGAATACAGAAAGCCTCTCATACAGCCCGCAGGTACAGTGAACGTACCCACAGTCGCATCTCCTGACTAAGGTAAATCAATACTTCATTTTTTGTTCTTAACCAATATTGAGTTTGCAGCCCGACTTTAAACCTAGATACTCTTTTGATTTCGAGCTTCCAATGAAGCAAACGCCGGAGCGCCGCGAGCTCTACACCGCCGGCCCTTCCTGATTTCTTTGAGCCTCTGTGCTTCACCACTAAAGCTGCTTTGAGTCACGAAGCAATCAGTCAATAACAGCACTTCTCAACGAGAAAAGACACGGAGGATGGCGGAGTGCCATCATTGTGACGGAGGCCCAGAGGCCCGTATTCCAAGACAGCACTCGAGCCTGATCACATTTTGATCTGGAAGAAGAAAAAAGTCAGATTTTCCTTCCCGGCTATAATCATGCTTCTGTAGATTACTGAGATTAAGGGATTTGGAGTGGTCTCATGCTGCTGATGGTGTGTGTCTTCCCCATGTTATTTTCTCCCTCCCTTATCTTCTCTGCATCACCAATGTGTTTGTCATGGACACGTAAGCGGGAGCCAGGCAAAACGTGAGCACAGTTTAAGGTGGTAGTACCTTCAGGATCCTACAGGTGGCACTGCACGAGGATGATGGGGCTATAAACCCCTGTGGGGTGTGAGTGACGGGATCCATAGATTGGGAGGAGGTGCTACAGTGCAGGGAATGTCTCGTTCCATGTGTGGAAAATGGCTCCAGAGCAGATGTTAATGATTGGCTAAAAGGAGGGACTGCATGTGGGCGTGGCCAAAGACCGTAGTGTGGAGGAAGTAGCTGAATCTGCAGGTGTATGGAAGCGTACGGTCATACGGTGGATAGAACCTTTATCAGAGATTATCTTCATTTGCCTGAGAGCTGCTCTGTAGTAGCAGTAACGCTAACCAATCAGCTCTCAGTAGCAGTAACGCTAACCCATCAGCTCTCAGCAGCAGGAACGCTAACCAATCAGCTCTCAGCAGCAGGAAAGCTAACCAATCAGCTCTCAGTAGCAGTAACGCTAACCAATCAGCCCTCAGTAGCAGTAACGCTAACCAATCAGCCCTCAGTAGCAGTAACGCTAACCAATCAGCTCTCAGTAGCAGTAACGCTAACCAATCAGCTCTCAGTAGCAGTAACGCTAACCAATCAGCCCTCAGTAGCAGTAATGCTAACCAATCAGCTTTCAGTAGCAGTAACGCTAACCAATCACCTCTCAGTAGCAGTAACGCTAACCAGTCAGCTCTCAGTAGCAGTAACGCTAACCAGTCAGCTCTCAGCAGCAGGAACGCTAACCAATCAGCTCTCAGTAGCAGTAACGCTAACCACTCAGCTCTCAGTAGCAGTAACGCTAACCAATCAGCTCTCAGCAGCAGGAACGCTAACCAATCAGCTCTCAGTAGCAGTAACGCTAACCACTCAGCTCTCAGTAGCAGTACCGCTAACCAATCAGCTCTCAGTAGCAGTAACGCTAACCAATCAGCTCTCAGTAGCAGTAACGCTAACCAGTCAGCTCTCAGTAGCAGTAACGCTAACCAATCAGCTCTCAGTAGCAGTAACGCTAAATCCTCTCAGCAGTAACGCTAACCAATCAGCTCTCAGTAGCAGTAACGCTAACCAATCAGCCCTCAGTAGCAGTAACGCTAACCAGTCAGCTCTCAGTAGCAGTAGCGCTAACCAATCAGCTCTCAGTAGCAGTAACGCTAACCAATCAGCTCTCAGTAGCAGTAACACTAACCCGTCAGCTCTCAGTAGCAGTACCGCTAACCAATCAGCTCTCAGTAGCAGTAACGCTAACCAATCAGCCCTCAGTAGCAGTAACGCTAACCAGTCAGCTCTCAGTAGCAGTAGCGCTAACCAATCAGCTCTCAGTAGCAGTAACACTAACCCGTCAGCTCTCAGTAGCAGTACCGCTAACCAATCAGCTCTCAGTAGCAGTAACCCTAACCAATCAGCTCTCAGTAGCAGTACCGCTAACCAGTCAGCTCTCAGTAGCAGTAGCGCTAACCAATCAGCTCTCAGTAGCAGTAACACTAACCCGTCAGCTCTCAGTAGCAGTAACGTTAACCAATCAGCTCTCAGTAGCAGTAACGCTAACCAATCAGCTCTCAGTAGCAGTAACGCTAACCCGTCAGCTCTCAGTAGCAGTAACGCTAACCAATCAGCTCTCAGTAGCAGTAACGCTAACCAATCAGCTCTCAGTAGCAGTAACGCTAACCAATCAGCTCTCAGTAGCAGTAACGCTAACCAATCAGCTCTCAGTAGCAGTAACGCTAACCAATCAGCTCTCAGTAGCAGTAACGCTAACCAATCAGCTCTCAGTAGCAGTAACGCTAACCAATCAGCTCTCAGTAGCAGTAACGCTAACCAATCAGCTCTCAGTAGCAGTAACGCTAACCAATCAGCTCTCAGTAGCAGTAACGCTAACCAATCAGCTCTCAGTAGCAGTAACGCTAACCAATCAGCTCTCAGTAGCAGTACCGCTAACCAGTCAGCTCTCAGTAGCAGTAACGCTAACCAATCAATAACGGAGAATGATACTGGTAACTGGATTTGGTGTTGCTCACCACTGCCACTGGTTCTTGGTTGTTTGCATCACCAGGGAAACACCCCTGTCAATCATGATGTGATCTGA
Organism: Prochilodus magdalenae; assembly: GCA_024036415.1. Taxonomy (NCBI): domain Eukaryota; kingdom Metazoa; phylum Chordata; class Actinopteri; order Characiformes; family Prochilodontidae; genus Prochilodus; species Prochilodus magdalenae. The sequence goes on from JAMWET010000890.1 coordinate 78,680, forward strand.
CACGCCCACCTAGCCCTGAGCCAGCCTGAGGACTGTGTTACCGGATATGTTTCGTGGACATGATGCTCGTAAACGCCCCAACGCTCAGCTGGAGAAGTTATTAATTATTATGGGATATAAAAGCTCAGAAAGCCTCCACACCTGGTCACACCTCCAACGCTCAGGCAGAGGTGGGCTCCAGTGATGCTGCTGGACACTGTGGTGGTCAGTCCCCTGAACACTCTGATCTCCTTTGTCTGATTTGCTAATGTTCTTCTTTTGCCCGTTTCCTGTTCTCAGGAAGGATTTCAACACCCACTCATTCCCTCAGACGCATCGCATGATCCGTCTTCTCGCGGGGAGGGAAACACCTGTGGATATTTTCAGATCTGAAGTTCAAAGGAGCTTCATTTACTCTCACAGATGGAGGCTGTAACTGCTGATCTGACGGTAGCAGCTTTGTGGTTTACCAGCCTGTTAGAAAGTCCCATTTTCTCCAGATCCGAAAATCCTGACATTCCTGTTCACTGTGGAAGTGGACTGTAATTCATTCATTCATCTTCAGGACAGATACATAGACATGCACCCTCACACCTGTGCCAGGTGTGAGGGTGCATGTCTATGTATCTGCCCTGTGATGGGTGCTCTATGATCCAGAAGGACACGTAGCTCAGAAGATGAATGTCTGGGAGGAAACCAGAGCACCCGGAGAAACCCACACAGACATGCAGACACAGAACGGACCCCGGACAGCCCAACCGGGAATCAAACCCAGACCCTCTCACTGTGAGGAGACAGGGACAGACCCACTGCCCCACCGTGCTGCCCTACAGGTGGAGCGTCTCACATCCACACCGTACACGCAGTACGGGACTGTAAGGGTGGGGCCGGATTTCAGCAGCACATCCTGTAACAGCGGAGCGGAGTGCGGGGTTCTGGCTCGGGTTCTGGGAGGTGTTCTGGGCCGTGTTCGCCCTTTGTCCCTATTTCTGATGGCCAGTGTTCAGTGTGTGTAGCTGTGTGCAGGCCTGCTGTAGCACTGGCACCACTCTCCGAGCTGTATCTGCTGATTCACTGACCCTGACCTTCACACTGACGAGGCCAACGCCAGTGACTGTCCACACACACCACACACACACACACACACACACACACACACACCACGCACACACCACGCACACACACACACACGGACACGCTCACACACCACACACACACACACACACACACACACCACACCACACACACACACACACAGCACATGATAAATGAGGGAGGAAAGAACGAGAGAATGAGAGAACAAGAGGGGTGCGGGGAGGGAAGAGAGTGGATCTATGGTCTATGTGAGAGAGAGAGCCAGAGAGACACAGACAGTAATGGAGGGAGAGAGAGGGAGAGAGAGAGAGAGAGAGAGAGAGAGAGAGAGAGAGAGAGAGAGAGAGAGAGAGAGAGAGAGAGAGAGAGAGAGAGAGAGAAAGGGGGAGAGAGAGAGAGAGAGAGAGAGAGAGAGAGAGAGAGAGAGAGAGGGAGGGAGAGAGAGAGAGAGAGAGAGACACACAGAGAGAGAGAGAGAGAGAGAGAGAGAGAGAGAGAGAGAGACAGGGGGAGAGAGAGAGAGAGAGAGAGAGAGAGAGAGAGGGAGAGAGAAAGGGGGAGAGAGAGAGAGAGAGGGTGAGAGAGAGAGAGAAAGGGGGAGAGAGAGAGAGAGAGAGTGAGAGGCAGAGAGAGAAAGATAGAGAGAGAGAGACAGAGAGAGAGAGGTAGAGAGAGAGAGAGATGTAGAGAGAGAGAGAGAGAGAGAGAGAGGTAGAGAGAGAGAGAGGGGAGAGAGAGAGAGAGAGACAGAGAGAGAGGGGAGGGGAAGAAAGAGAGAGAGAGAGAGACAGAGAGACAGAGAGAGAGGGGGGGAGAGAGAGAGAGAGAGAGACAGAGAGAGAGAGGGGAGGGGGAGAGAGAGAGAGAGAGAGAGAGAGAGAGAGAGAGGGGAGAGAGAGAGAGAGACAGAGAGACAGAGAGAGAGGGGAGGGGAAGAAAGAGAGAGAGAGAGAGACAGAGAGACAGAGAGAGGGGGGGGGAGAGAGAGAGAGAGAGGGAGACAGACAGAGAGAGAGAGAGGGGCGGAGTTATAACTGAACTGATCTCTCCTGGGGAAGTCTCTAAATTACTCTCACACAGGCAGGTTGTCAATTCCCGAAGCAGAGCCCGGCTCTCAGTTACAGAGACCTGCTTTCATTAAGGTCCTGTATCAGCCCTGGCCTTTAAATCTCCCCACCTTATTCCCCACCTCTGTACTCCCATCTCTCTCACACGAGCCATCGTTCCTCATTTCTATAAACTCCAGTCGATTGCTCCTAATGTCCCGGGAATGCTGCAGATCCTCATCAACGAGGAGTGTCTAATAGAGTGGACAGTGAGTGGACACAGTGTCTCAACACTCCAGCAGCACTGCTGTGTCTGATCCACTCACACCAGCACCACACACACTAACACACCACCACCACGTCAGTGTCACTGCAGTGCTGAGAATGATCCACCACCCACATACTGCCTGCTCTGTGGTGGTCCTGTGGGGGTCTATAGTTTCTCCGTCCCCACACTTCCCACCCCCGGGAGGGCTGCAGTGAAAGAGGTGCACTGAGCTTGGCGCTGGCGCTTCGCTCACGTCACTACCAAACTAGCATGGTGGTGGATTCACCCTTCCCGCAGCTTAGGATGGAGAGGGTTTCCTCTCGGCTGGGCTGAGCACTGGTCGGAGCCGAGCGCCACACCGTAGTCTCCTTTCCCCACGCGCTCTGCCGTGCGCTGCTCGAAGTGGGATGACACGGCTAACAGAGAGGAGTTCTTCAGTAATTCTTCTGGGGGAGGTGGGGAGGGCTGACTGACAGCTGGCACAGTCCACTACTCTGCCAGGAAAATATGCAGGGCCAACAGCAGCCCAAGGTCCTTCCAGCTTCGGAGAGAAAGTCAATCGCAAAGTAACTTAGCCATTCCCTTTAGTAAGCTCACCTGAGGGCTTCCTGACTGAAGTGCATATCCAGGCCGGAGCCAGGACCGCCACCTGTCTCAACGTGATGAAATCAATCAAAGTCCACCGGCGGCTGCCATCCCCAGATCGAAAGTCCCCCTCACCATCAATCAGAGCCCGGCCCCTGACAGCTTTTTTGAGTGGCATCTGGCGCCTCTGCACACTTTCATAAGCATCAAGGCTATAGCTGGCCTGCTTACGGCCCAGGCCTATCCTCCGCTGACCTGAGGCACTGCTAATTTGGCATCGCCGGGCAACCTTGACATCAATCACTTGAGAACAACCAATTAGCCTCTCAGCCTTGGCTCTCCCCAGGCCCCATTAAGTCCTAGCAGAGGACCGCTGTGCCAATCAGTAACAATGGGTTTCAGTCAAACATGTCCAGGAGGTACCTGAACCAGGCTGCGGGACCCAGACAGAACCACCTGCCTCATTCACCACCTGCCTCATTCATCCGCTCATTCTCCAACTGCCTCATACACCCATTCATTCTCCACCTGCCTCATTCATCCGCTCATTCTTCACCTGCCTCATTCATCCGCTCATTCTTCACCTGCCTCATACACCCATTTATTCTTCACCTGCCTCATTCATCCGCTCATTCTTCACCTGCCTCATACACCCATTTATTCTTCACCTGCCTCATTCATCCGCTCATTCTTCACCTGCCTCATACACCCATTTATTCTTCACCTGCCTCATTCATCCGCTCATTCTTCACCTGCCTCATACACCCATTTATTCTTCACCTGCCTCATTCATCCGCTCATTCTTCACCTGCCTCATTCATCCGCTCATTCTTCACCTGCCTCATTCA
>JAMWET010000890.1:87500-112500 GCA_024036415.1 Prochilodus magdalenae
CGGCAGGAAAAATTACACTTCCCTACGATTTATCAGGAGCCTCGTTAGACAGGGGATCGGCTCCCAGGCGGGGGCCAAACCGCACAGAGACCAGCGCTGCAGGTGGCGCTGCAGGAGGACGATGGAGCTATAAACCCCTGCGGGGTGTGAGTGACGGGATCCATAGATTGGGAGGAGGTGCTACAGTGCAGGGAATGTCTCGTTCCATGTGTGGAAAATGGCTCCAGAGCAGATGTTAATGATTGGCTAAAAGGAGGGACTGCATGTGGGCGTGGCCAAAGACCATAGTGTGAAGGAAGTAGCTGAATCTGCAGGTGTGTGGAAGCGTACGGTCATACGGGTCTACCAGCAGTGGATACAATCCCAGTCTACAGGGAATTCTCCTCGGAACTGTGCCAGGGAAGGCATCCACCACATCTGGACCACCTCACCGAGTCTCTGATGTAAGAGAGTCTGAACACTGATGTGGCTACATCCAGAACCTCGTCCAGTACTGATCCATATGTACACACTGGTTTGTCTGATGAGCTTATAGAGGCTGAATACGGAGCGGAGCACGATGAACACTATAAGTGTTAATAGCCTAGACACAGGCGAGGGGATTGGTGAGTGTGTAGAGACACAGAGAAGCAGGAGAACCAAGACCGGGAAGAGGAGAACAGAGGGACACATCACCAGGGTAAAGGAGACAGAACCGCACCAACACCAGGGGAATAATATTACCTGAAGATACGAGCAGATAAACGTGACTACTCGAGAGAGACAAGAGGCCTATACATAACAGGCTAGTCACCACACTGGGCAGAGTGAGGCTCTAAACACTGCACAGCTGTTTTACAGAACACAGCAGGAGACGAGAACCGCCGCTCAGTGACCAACGACATGGCGGGAAACACGCAGGTCACTTCCTGCCATAAACGGACAGCTTACGGTACAGACCCCCAGCTCCACACAGCCCAGTAACATTTCTACACTGGTGATGTCCAGAGTACAGCTGGGGTCCCCCCATGAGCCCCTGTGTGGGGCTGGTCTGCACGACTACAGCTTCGGTCCGGTAGCAGGAGGGCACACGCTTCTTACAGCGTCGGAGGAACGGCCGTATGAGTCATAACCGCAACGCTTCGGAGCAGGAACCGCAGTAATTCTGTTGATCTCAGGTTTCTGATTACCAGATGACCACCAGAGGGATACAGCAGGTCCCAGTGGAGAGGCTCGTACCTGCACACACTGCTGATGGTAATGAGCTGAATGCTGTAAATGTGCTGCACTGCTATCGGGGCTTTACACCGTCTGGAGGCCGTGTAGATGTGTAGGTTCCAGACGTTCTGCTGCATGTCCGTGTCCCAAGTGTTGGGTTACAATCAACATACATGACCAATAGCAGGCTCTGAGGCCGTTACTAGGCCGACGGCGGTCAGTCCCTGCTGGATTTCTCTCGTAACGCCCTCTGATTTTTACTGTCAGTGCAAATAAGCTCCATGAGAGCAGTTTCACACAAGACGCATGTAGCAATTTATAAACCTGAGGAATAACATTTAGGATGAGTCATCAGGACACGGGTAGGCTGAGTAACACACACACACCACAGACACACACACACTCACCACACACACACACACACACACACACAGACACACACACACAGAGACACACGCAAACTCACCACACACACACACACCACAGAGACACACACAGACACACACTCACCACACACACCATATACACACAGACACACACACACACAGACACACACACAGAGGCAGAGAGAGACACACACACACACACACACACACACACACACACACACACACACACACACAGACACTCACTCACACACACAAACACACACACACCATATACACACAGACACAGAGACAGAGAGAGACACACACTCACTCACTCACCATATACACACACACACACACACACCATATACACACAGAGACACACACACACTCACCACACACACACACACACACTCACCACACACACACACGCCATAAACACACAGACACACACACAGAGACACACACACACACACACACACACACAGAGGCAGAGAGAGACACACACATACACACAAAGTCCGTGACCTGCTTTAATCTCCTCATGATCTTCTATCACTGGAGCATCATGGCTGAAGTGACAGGATAACGAGGAACGTTACGTCTATATATACTGATTGAGTGTTGTATATTGTATATTGTTGCATATTGTTGAATGTTACTGTGTGGTATATGCAGACGCCCAGCCTACAAGCAGCCCCTCTCTGTTCTTCTCTTCCTTAAATATTCTTTATTCTGATTATCCTTTATGCGGAGAAATCCGACACACTGATTTCCAGACGCATTTACTTCCAAACACAGAGACCTGTTGTGTCCATGCAGGGATCCAGTTTCACTTCCTGCTGTAAAATGCAGGGGTGTGGCTAAAATAAGCCTATGGACAAAAACGTGTTTATCCAAGGTCTAATTAATCACTTGTTTAACAAAATACATTTGAATAAATTAAGTACAATGTTAATACACATCTAACAGTTCTGGACATGTAGACAACAATCACAAAAACAATAATAAGAATAACTGTAATTGTCATTAGTATTATTATTAATATTGTGTATTATTATTATTATTAGTATTTTGTTAATATTAATGTTAATTTAAAGTTATGTACTGAAGGCAGGTATTTAACGGAACCTACATTAAGTGTTCAGACTACCTTCCTAACGTGTTGTGTTCATGTTGGTATTTGATGAACTGTTCTGACCCAGGTGTAAATGATACAGGGTGTGGAATAGGGCAGTTATGACGTGTGTATAAGCCTCTTATTACTCTGAGTGCTTTGTAGTGTTAACGCAGTATTAGTATATTAGTGCTGAACCACATCAGAGCGCGTCTTCACCCCGGCCCACCCCGGCCCCTCTCACCTGCAGGGTCCTAAAGCAGCAAAAGCCCAATGGAAAATTCACTCTTGTTCACAAAGTCTTCCCAGAGAGCCGGAGCCGAGACCCAACACTGACTAAACGGGTGGGGGGTCAGCACTGGGCTTCTGACTGGGCTGGAGTGATGGAGCTCCATCCAATACTAATCACCCCACTTCAGTTCCTGACCTCGCTAATACTGTTGATGAATACAGTACAATCCTCACGGCAATGTTCCAACATCTAGTGTACAGCCTTCTCAGAGGATGCTGTTCCCCTAGGAGCCATCCTGACGCCAGGAGAGGTGTCTGGAACGCCTTGTAGATGTATGTGATGTACCGGGAGACTCTGGCTTTGTTAGATCATGTTCAGGCGGTAAGCGCGACAGCAGTGTTGAGGAGTCGTGTTATTAAAGTGCAGATTAAAGTCAGAAATAGCTGCTTCCTGCCTCCACAGTGAAGGATTACGCTAAAGCAGAGAAGCAGAGTCAGACGAATCAGATACGGGTTCTGTAAAAATGGTGCAGTGTTTATCTGTAAACATAAACAGCTGAGCTTACAGGACCTCAAATACACCGCACACCAAACGTCGTGTGAGTGAGGCTGAACACTGGCCTGCGTGCTCATGGCAAGGAGGCGGGAATTATCAGAATCTGAACGAGGCAGGGCAGTGGAGTACCTCGATTGGGCTCATGCCAGGTGAACATGCAGATCACACCATTCATCAGAACTCTAGAACGCTGGAGTATCCCATCGCTGTGGGGAACGGGAAGGGCTGCAAACGGTCACCGAGCAGTGAAGCGCAGCAGCACCGGTCAGTGGTGAGTTTAGGTGGACCAGTGGACCCAACCCATGCCTGAGAACACACCCACACCAGTATGGAACCACCACCAGCCTGGACAGTGCCCTGTTGAGTGCCCTGGGGTCCATGGCTTCATGGGGTCTGCACCAACACAAACCCCACCATCAGCCCCAAACAGCTGACACTGTGACTCATCAGACCACGCCACATGTTCCCAGTCCTCTAGGGTCCAGTTAGCACCTTCACAAGTCTCGGTGAGGCGCAGTGTCCGGTGTGGTGGGGTTAACAGAGACGCTCTGGTGGTCTTATGCTCCCGTAACCCGTGGAAACTAAAGAACCCTGCGCTGACCTGCGGGACATGCGTGTGGAGCTCCTGTATTGAAGGTGGATGTGGTTTCTACCAGAGTTGTTCATCCGTTCACACGGGCAGTTCTAGCCTGGCGCTGCCAGTCACCATCATTAAGCCATCATGCTCCATGAGCACGCTGGCCAGTGTTCAACTCACAACATACCACCTCACAGCTTCTACAGATGCGGTGAGGGGTGGGGTCCTGAACCGCCCCCTGAGGTAACACCCCTTCATAATGAGTCTACACACTGATGTCACATGACGTGCGGTATGTCAGTGTAATAAGCTGACCGAATGTGAGACAGTAGCGTGTTAGCATGTTAGCGTGTTAGCTGTGAACAGCGCTGCTTACAGAGCCTAACACCGTGTGTTTGTTTCCTCCGAGAGCCTAACGGGCGTGTGATGTTACGAGCTGATTCAAGGCTCGACCCGACTGTGCCGTCCGTGTTGTGACTCCTGGACAAATGTGACATGGCAGGCATGCAATGTGATCCGAGTGGCATGTACGCCGTTTCAGACCGAGACGTCTGGCTGGAGTGTAATTAGGACTGACAGGTGCAGGAGACGTTTTGGACCCCGCCGCACCTTTAACCCCGAGAGGTGCTAACACTTCTGCTAATAGCCTGACTCATCTCATCAGAGCAAACGACAAACTCTCATCCTTCTGCGCCAGGAGCAGCGAGCGAGGTCAGAGGAAGCAGAGCTCCAAAACCCTTTAACTGCCTGGGTATGTTTATTAATGTTCATTAAATAATTATTCATTAGCAGCAAAAAACCTTCCACAGATTACACCGTTCAGTTACAACCTGTAACCTATAACGGGTTTATTAATCAAACCGGTCCCGAGGTCTGTAGAGCTGCTCACCAGCTAGCTGTCAAATTCATCTCACTGTGGATTTAAACCTGCCAGACCCAATCCCACCAACACTGGGGCCTGGGCCTACTGTATTCAGGCCCTACACAAATATAAAATTAAATAAATAAATATAAAAATAATCTCAAACACTCAGAAATAGGTGTCTGAATCCACAACAAATAAATATATTAATTCTGAATATTGTATGCGGTGTTGTATGAACATGAAGCGGCTGTAAAGTATTCTCAAACACCCCCACACAAAAAACAAACAAAAAAAAAAAAAACAATACACACGGACACAAACAAAGTTAAATTACCCCATTTCTAACTGTTATATCTTATTCCCATTTTTAGATTGGTGTAAACTCATTTTAGGATCACTGTAATTCTTTCCGGATATTTATTAAATCATTTTAATAAGACAATTCTTTCACTATAATGGCTTTTTATATATATTTTTATTTTATTTTAAGATTTGTATCCAGCTGTAATCCCTTTGCTCACAATTGCTTTAATCAGAAATGATCTGATGTACAGGGAGAAATCCAGTTTACTAAAATCACAAGTATAGAAATAATCCGAAAAAATAACACAAGGATACAGGCTCAAAGGAAGTTCGCCGGAGTGACTGGTGTGTGTGTGTGTCTTGTTTCCTTGCCTTGCTCCTCTTGATCTACATTAAGATCATACTCATGGTTTCTCTGACAGTTTATTAGGGAAATGAAACCGGTTGCACCTTCAGCTACCGTCTGATATTCTGCCCGAGCCTAACCGCACCAGCTGAACAGACCCAACGCAGTAAGACCAGCCTGTGATGTTACTAGCACATGACGCTCTGACACAGGTGTGACAGACCACCTGCCAGTACCCCTAAACCGCCTGTTCTCTGTTCCTCACAACCTGTTATGTAATATAGGCTTCGACCAGCGGAGACAGAGCGGGGGATCGCCAGGGGTCTGTATGAAAGCATGAGGCAGCCAGAACTGGCCAGTGTCAAACTTGCAGCAGGGCCGGGAGGATCAATAGCAGCTCTTGATCTGCGATTGATGAAAAGCTTCTGTTCTGTGCTCTGGGATAATCTCATGCCCTGATTTATCTGTGCAGGCGGTGTTTTACAGAACATGCAACATTGATTTTACTTTCCTCCCGTCTCCAAACCCACCTCCACCCTTCCCTTATTCTCCTTCACACCCTGCCTCTGGTCCTCCGTCTTCAGGCGCTCCTGTATTACCGCTACAGACATTCTCATTCAGTACCAGATCTCAGATCAGCCCGGACTCAGGTAGCGGTGAGAATCGGTAGATGTGTAAACGGGTGGTTGGCGCTCACCTAACCATGATCAGACTATCCTGCATGAAGAAACACAGAGCTCAGACATCCCACACATGGAGTTAATCTATTAGCTACATCACCATTTCATCAAACTCACACTGCCAGTCACCAGTTTACTGGGATAGGCGGCGGTTCGTCTGTAGACACACACGTCTTTCCCTGCTCTGTAACGCTGGGGAGCATGATTTAGATCGTAGACTCACAGTGCAGGGCGGTAGGGTATCTGCAGGCCCGGAGAGGTACACATACTGGAGCTCCACCAGTAGGCACTACAGCTTTAGTGGGGTGGTGGAGTTATTACACAGTAATAACACTCTTGTTCAGGTCTACTCCGTATGTAGATACTGACCCACAGGGTCCTGCAGCTAAGTGGTTACCTGAGAGGGATCAATAAATAAGATCCACAGTAATAGTCTACCTGTAAAGAAACAGTACGCTGGAGATGTCGGACTGCGAAGCCGTAAACAGGGTCATGTGATCTAATAACTATTGTCTTAGACCCCCCATAACACACACGGGGGGATCTCACTGCTGCTGTGAGGCTACGGTACCGCACTGTAGAAGAATAAGAAGCTGAATGGGGGTCCTAAAGTGATGGTGTAAAGGACCAAGGAGTGGGAGGAGCCTCCAGCAGCCTCCAAGGCTCTTTGGGCTCTAAGGATACGGCTGGGACTGAACTGGTTTGGCAGAATGATTTGACGGCTCAACACTTCACGGTGGAAATGTGCCAGATTTAGCCGCATAGCCGATCTCCACCTGCGGGGTCTGAGCATGTGTGTTATTTAATAAGGACGGTCCATTTCAGACAGACATAAACCCTAACACAGACCAAACACAACACGTACTGCATATACTGACCAAGCCGAGTGTTCAACCATGTGTTCAGTGTTCTGGAGAGTAAGCCTGCTGTTGTAATCTCTCTAATATCAGCTGGAAGAGAGTTCCAATCATGTGATGCACAGAAGGAAAAGAAAGACAGGCTGAAAACGTATTTCCTTAATGGTACCGCGCAATCACCTGCCTCTTGTAGTGGACCTACTCGACCTACGTGTAACTTTACACACATATTCATCTGGCTCTGACCAACAAACCACTTCCATTTGTGTACAGCAGCACTAATCTCACCCAGAGCTCTGCACCCTAAAGACCACAGTGAGCTACAGTACCATAACACCACGGTTCACCATCATCTACAGTACATGGTAAAGTCATGGCGTTCAGGAACAGCGCCGCCGCCTCTGTAGATCAATCATTTCTAATAGATACAATATGACTCTGATGGTTAAACCTCCATCTATCGACTTAATATTCTTCACATGCTCCGTATGTAAATGTCTTAAATGTACAACATTCCGGAGACAGCATCAAAGCAGGAATCCCTCTGAACAAAGCCGGTTTGATCCTTATGAAGTAGCTGCAGGATGACCTGCCCAAGCCTAAGGCTATAGTCCTCTGCAGATCTGAGGCGAGTAATGAAATGGCCTATAGGAGCTCCACAGCGCTCCCCCTCCCAGCCTCACGTCAGTTCTAATGAACCGAGTAACCGTTATTCCTTTATTACACATGCAAATATTCATTACTGGGTCAGACAGGTCAGGATGGAGGGCTCTGAGAAAACCTGCAGCCTCCACCGGACACGGGTCTGGGAAACATCACCCTCTCTACACTCATCTGCCAATGATGGACTATTCGGTCCATCCGAGAAAGCACGGATTTTAATTGGTCCTGGCCGTTTGGGATGTGTACAGTGAGTTATTAAACTGCATTAACTCCAACCCAACACCTTCTCTAATAAACGAATAGAACTGAACGCCATACTGGAGTCAGTAACCTGGAGGACTCATCCTTCTTCGTCTACCATGCTGGTAACCTTCCTAGGGTATCCCTGTGCTCATAGCAGCATTGCTCAGCCTACCGGGCAGGTCGTCACCTGTGGGCACCCAGGTGAAATTAGGGATATTATAATGTAGCAGAGTATACTTCAATACCAGCAGGTACGTTTCAAGCACATTGTTTGTGGGCTGAATGCGAGTGTATATATGTATGTATACATTATTAAAGTATACTTGACCTCGGCAGTACCTTAGGGTCTTTAGTAGAAGTATACAAAGTAAATATACCTGTATATCATGGTCACATGCTCGCCAGCAGCCAATCACAGAACACATCACTGACCACTCTCTCCCGAATTTTAACCACCCCTGCATCTCATCAGCCTCAAGATCTCTACACCTCCATTCCGGCTGCCTCCTTGCGAGGTGTTGCCAGCTCTGCGGCCTGCCGAGCGGCTTCACCGTGTTTCCTAGTTTGACCCGGGGTTTTGACCCTTGCTCTGGTTTGCGGTTTTTGTGCTTGTCTCTGACCTCAGATTGTTTGCCTGTTTGGACTGCTCAGTCTTCTCCACCCGGACTGTCTTTCCGTTTTGCCCCTGGTCCTCCCTGATTGGTTTGTTCACCCGTCTTGAACTTGAATTTAATAACACTGAGTATACTAAGTATATAGTCAGTAGATGAAACAGCACACCTCCAGGACAGTAATCACAAACTCAGGGGCGTGTACTCTCCTGGGCAGTATGTCCAGTACACCAAGGTTCTAGGGTTTAGTTGGCTTTGATTTTCCGGATGAACCTTAAAGCGTCTCAGTGTTTACATTAGAAAGGTCATGTGGTTATTAAGTTAGAAAGTAAATGAAGTAAGTACTGAGTAAATATTTAAGATTTACCTTCCAGTGTTTAAGACCTCTGATTTGATCTGACGATTTAGTCAGTCACGGCTGGGTGACTGACCAAGACCTCTGTGATGCCCCCTCGTCTTCAGCATGGTAACGTCGGTGCTTATCTTAGACATGCAGGACTAAAACCGGGACTCATTCTGAGACTGATGTAGAAACCTCCATACCGAATCTCAGTCAGACAGCTTCAGGGGCTTTGCTGCTTGAGTTGGAGTAACTGGACTGGCTTGGAGCATGACCCATATGAGCGACTGACCTACAACTACAACCCATAACATCCCTCACTGGACCTTCAAGTTAGAGGCACAGAAAGAGCTTCTAGGCCACAAAAACAGAAGTACCATTTTGTGCTGAGTGGTACTGAAACCAGGATGTGAATGAGAAGCCACCTCAGTCAATATGTGAATATCTGCAAACACAATTACTCATTAAACAGTTACATTATTATTAAATATTATTATATTATTAAACATAACTTATTATAAAGCCTTTATAATGTTTTAAAATGCTTGACTTAAGCCTGTGTAGCTAAAAATGTAAACTGGTATAGCATTGCATTATAAGGTTTCATACCTTCATAACTTTATTGTTATGACAAGCTTAGTACACTCATTCACATAATGCGTTCATTCAGAGCGCTGATCAATAACACCACTTTACCTACCCTCAGTAAAGACTGCTCATAAGTGCTCATAAGATGTTACTGGCACTTACAAGATCATGTTCATGTTGAAGATGGTATACATGCTGCCATGTTCCACACACAGGCCTGAGGTCACCAACCCGATGCCAAGCGCGGACTGGAGGGCAGTAAAGTCTTGGGACTGTTGGACTGAAGATGTGCATTACTCTGGTTTTCATTATGTGGAGTAAACCGGGTAGGATCTCACTCGTTTCCTTTCACTCCTCCACTTTATTTAAACTCACTCCATTCCCGTTTGTCTTCCTCCAGCCCTCGTTTCTCTTAGTTTGCTTCCCCCACCATCGTTGGGTACTGTTGCTACATAGTCTCACAGCTTCAATCGGTCTTACACTAGAGAGTCTGCGAAGCCCGGGCCGCCGCTGTGTGCATACATCAGCTAGATAAACTGTTCAGCTCCAGCTAGTACAGCGAAACAGGGGACGGCTCGGCTTCTGAACAGCGCTCTGCATCACAGTAGCCTGTATCTCTGCACTGAGATGGACGGCAATAGAGAAGTCTCAAGCGCCTTCAGAAAATCAGCTCTATGAACGCAGCTCTTGTGTTTGCAGCATTCAGCAGAGTGTTTGTTAGCTTTGAAGACGATTCGATTCTGTAACTGAACTACGTCTTTGTTGTCTTCATTTTTGATGTGTCTGAAAACTCCGAGCGTGCCAGAGAAACTCTCCCCTTCATATTTACGTAATGGCTTCTTCATGGCCTCCTCACACAGTTGGCTCATGGCAGTAAGCGGCGAGACGAGGCTTTATGCACCTCATCCTCGTAACTGTGTAATGGGCTTAAACTCTTTTAGCGAGTAAAGAACTGGAGAAGTGCGAGCGCTGGATCCTACAAGGACACGATTTAATTAGCGGTGCATTGTAACGTTTATTGAGAGCAGTCAGACTGTTTAGAGAGTCCTGTCAGAATCTGCAGAACAGTAATAGCTCTGTTATTTACATGGTGGGAGCCGCAGAGCTTTCAGAGCGCTTCACCGTGAAATACCACCGCAGGGTGTAATCTTCTCAACACTTTGAAGTTTTTTTTTTCTGGGAAACAATTTTTTTTGCCCACTTCTTGTTGCACTTTGGCCTCTATTCTCAGGGTGTCTGTCAGCTATTTCCCAGCTATCTGAAACCCAGCATTTCCAAGCAGTCCAGCCCAGCATAGCCCAGCCCAGCATAGCCCAGCCCTCATAGCCCAGCCCTCATAGCCCAGCCCTCATAGCCCAGCCCTCATAGCCCAGCCCAGCTCAGCATAGCCCAGCTCAGCATAGCCTGCTCAGCATAGCCCAGCTCAGCATAGCCCAGCTCAGCATAGCCCAGCTCAGCATAGCCCAGCCCATCTCAGCATTGCCCAGCCCAGCCCAGCATAGCCCAGCTCAGGATAGCCCAGCTCAGGATAGCCCAGCTCAGGATAGCCCAGCTCAGGATAGCCCAGCCCGGCCCGGCCAGGCCAAGCCTAGCATAGCATAGCACAGCACAGCACAGCACAGCACAGCACAGCACAGCACAGCACAGCACAGCTCAGCATAGCCCAGCCAAGCATAGCCCAGCCAAGCCCAGCTCAGCATAGCCCAGCCTGGATCCACTCTACTAGTAGCATAGCACAGATGGACCATTACAGTGATCCACTCTACTGTAAGTCTGATGGAGTTCCTCTGTGAGACTATGAGATAGAAAGGCTGAACTGTAGATGATAAAAGGTTATTGAAGTGACTGTGTTCACATGCAGGATCACACCCAGGGACCTACTGCAGTACAGGCAATCAGCATTTCAGATTGTTTTCCTTGATTAGAACTTCTACCATGAGCCTACATAAGACCACTGAAGTCCAGTTCCAGTGTTCCCTGGAGACTGGCTGTAATGCGAGTCATTACTGATTAGGTTCTGATTCTGCACCGCTGTGAGCCGTAAGCTTGCTAAGCAATCAGTCCTTTAGTTTCTACAACTTAACCACAGGTGGCAGCATGGTGGTGCAGTGGCACTGTCAGACGATTTACACTACGAGTCCAAAAGCTTGTAGACCCCGCTTCTTCAGCACCAACGGTATTTTGGGAGTTTCCCTCTCTGTGCTGCAGTGCCAGCCCCTACCTCTCTGAGAAGGTTTTATAGATGTTAGAACATCTGCTGTGTGGAAGCTGTGTAGATTTGATTGACACTGATGTTGGACGATTAGTTCTGGATTACAAACACCTCATCCTCCACGTTGGGCAATGAAGTCCACTGCATGGCATTGGGCTTGGTGATCTAAGGCTCATGTGTGGCTGCTTCAGGGCTTCCCCGTTCTAGTGCCAGGGCTCGTATGGAGGTTATACCAGCTGAGCGTGAATAATTAAACGCAATGTCTGGATACTTCTGGACGTTTGTTTTCATTATCCCCGTAACCATGACTCTCCCTCTTCCCCCCCCTTCTCCCTTCCTGTGCACACACAATGTCTAGACAGCGGTGGAATTATAGCGGCCCTAGTTTGAGATGTGAGACACTTTCACTCGCCAACACGTCGTTACATCAGGAGCGTATCTACAGCACGTGGAAACAAACACCACACATCTCGCTAGTTACAACATTCCTTTGTGCTGTCCATCATGCCCGGCTCAACCGCTGTCTGTTGTTATTAAACTCAAACACTGGACCATCCTGGAAGGCATGTCCGACGTCTAAAGGCACATCCGAAGGCTCAGCTGACCTGTCACTTTGCACGTCCACCAGAGCAGGCTTCACAAGAAACGACACACTCATTCGCAACAACACCCCATGGATGAGGGAATCCAGTAACCAAGGTAACAGATACAGCTCCTGCTACCTCCAAGGCAGCACTTGATGATCTGCATGGCATTGTCTGAGCTGGCACTGCTGCTCTTTCCGCTGCCAAGAGGAATCTGTTTACTGAAGAGCCAGCCAGAGAGGCTCCCTTGAGCAGGCTCGCTACAAAAACTTAGAATCCCACCAACCCGAGAAACACAAAGCTAACGAAGACACGCAGGATCCGGGACTCCTTCCCGCCTTCTCCCTGCTCCCGCTCCTTTTCTCTTGTGCTGTGAATGTCACAGCTGGAGCGTCAGCCGGGATGACGATGCCTAGTCTCTTGGTCTTAGCCGCTAGCGCTAGCCAGGCTGTGCTAAGCTAATAATGGCCTTGAAGTCTGAAGGTGTTTGGGAACAGAGTAAACGAGTGTCGCCCTAAAGTGGCTGGGCTGGATCTCCTGCTTTACCACCAGGGCTGCGCGGGGATTGGACTGATCTGGCAGTGGCAGTCGTAGCCCCAGGCTTCAGAAGTGCATGGTGAGCACTGCGTGACACCTTTCAGGGAGCTCTCAGCACAGGACACCATCCTCCAGAAACTGTGTACAAGCATGGAGACCAAAAGCCAGAGGTGAACGCACAGGGAGATCACAGTCCTCGCAGGTCACAGTCAATCATTCTAACGGACGTGTTCCTGCGACCGCTTAAACCGCACTTGGTCCTAGCATGTAGCTACTCGCTCATTTCAGGAGGCGTTTCTGAGTGTATTAGATCAGATCGTCAGTACATGATCTGATACTCCACTGAAACGGCCATATCAGATAAACAGTACCTAAAACCAGGCTTCGATTCAGAGCCTAAACAATCCACCTGTGGTTGTCCATCCTTCCACGGGGAGGAGACAAGCTACTGCTATGGGTATGAACGCATGTGTAGCTGGAAGGAGGCTGTGAATGAGAACAGAAACCAATCCTTTGGTAGACGTGTTTCTAGGAAAAACTGAAAGTCTCTCACAAATCAATCAGTAAATAAATATGTAACTGAATAAATAATGCTGGAATAAAGCTGATATGATATTTAGAGGTCCATATTCTAGATTTATTTTGCTTTGGGAAATGAACCACTTATTGTCAATGGTATCTGGACATATGAGGGGCACCACCTGATGGGTTGTGATTGGTCTACCACCAACTGAATATCTGCTGAATACCCCGTTTGTAAAGTGGAGGTAAGGGCAGGTCACAAGAGCTGAGTGGCTTCATTTGGAATAGTCCAACACTCACTGTCCGGATAACAGGCAGGAGTCATAACACAGGCAGGCAACACCAGAGACATATCCAGAACCAGAACCCAGAACCAGACACGGCAAGCATCAGAAACCCAGCTCGAGTTAGACTTCACAAATTAGCCCTGTGTGCACACAGCTAGCCATACCTACGCTCAGCGCCGCCCGTGGTACAGGTGATGGGCCCCTGACAGCCAGGTAGGATCTTGGACTGAACCGTCATCAAGCAAACCACGTTTTCAGAGGGACAGCGACCCGTATAAACAGGCAGGCTTATTCATTCACTAAGCCCTCACAGCCCTGACCTACTGGCCCCCATGACCCTGACCACATTCTCCAGCTTCATAAGCCAGTTAGAATCAGGTAAAAACCTGCTGCAGCCCACCTGGGACCCCAACCATCCCTGAAACCTAATTCCAAGCTTCGATTGGTAATCAGGTCCCCGTATGCAGGTAAGGACACACAGGGAACGGGAAATCTGGAAACAGCAGCGCTGGGTCTCTCAGAACAAATCTCCAGGAGGAGCCAATGCCGGGGGGGGGTTTCAGGGAACCGGAGAAACTTTTCTCTGATTGGTGGAACCCACTGCGCATCACTGCTCACTTTGAGTTCGCCCACGCTCACGCTGGTCACGCTGATGAACGTGGTGACTCACTGAACATGAATGACCTCCAGTGAGGCTTTCGATGCTTGTGGTGTGCACAGGCAACATCACACCGAACAGAGGGGCAATGTGTGGAGCAGGGTGGAGCCAGGGTGGAGCCAGCATGCCAGAAGCAATGTGCAGTACCACGCAGGCCCAGGAGGGGGCAGTATATGAGGTACTATTATTAGCTGGGTCATGGGAGGAGTTGAGAAACTGGGCAGCAACAGCCAGTTACTGTAAAGTTACAGTGCAGCTGTATCGAGCTTCCTCCGCACACGGGGGTACCGGTACAGCATGCCGGCACCTCAGCAAGCGCCGAGATCCGGAGGAATTCCGTGTTTGGTTTTGTGGTGGCTGTTTGTTTTTGCTATGCACAATAACCCCATTTCCTCTCAGCGGCCGGACGCGGTTTAAACGGTGGTCAAAAACCATTTTAATAAAGAGCCCCTCACCACCATCACTCCGCGGCCCTTAACATTTCAACAGCCCTGCGGCTCCCGGCCAGGAGCGAGGTGTCATGAAAGCGCTGAAGCATCCTTGCCTGCTGCATCACCTCTGGAGAGGAAGTATGAAGAAGTGGAGCAGAAGCTGGATTGTTTTGTTAAAGTGGTCGGCGCCACTTACAGACGAGTGAAGTGTTTACGGCGTGCCGGAGAGCCTGTTCAGAGCTGAGAACAGGTCTGGACAAAGTAGGCCAGGTAATTACTCCCCTAAAGCCCTCCAGGCCCGGAGAGAACTTCAGGCTCCACGTGAGCTGCGGATTTTTGTTTTCGAGCAAATTTAATTAAAACTCAACAAAAGGGCCGATAATAAAGAACCGTTTCTATTATTTTGTCCTCCAGAAATGAAAACTCGGGGTTAATTACCAGGAACCACAGTCCGGTAGGGAGCTGCAGCGGATGTGTGCCGGAGTTTGGAATCAAGTTTAGAGATTTAACAGTAACACACAGTCTCATACAGAAGCTCTCAGGAGCGTCCTTCGTGCTCCAACGCCGTTAATGGTGCCGGTTTAGCCACCGGAACACAAAGACCGCACGCACCCAAAGCCCAAAACCAAACAGAACTCCATCCACAGTGAGCAGCCACTGAACTGGACAGAATAATATTTTCACCAATAATAATCTGGTGTTGCATAAATAATAACGACGCTCCAGCTGAGGGAGTGGATGGTGGATACTGAGGCATCAAGAGGCAGCAGCACCCGGCAGACGCGCTCTGCTCCGCCTGTGGACGATTCACCCAGACCAGAGAGGAACAGCGAGTACTGTGCGAGACCTCCAGAGCGTACCTCAGCATACCTGTCGGGGTCAGGACAGACGGTGGGCTCCCCATTTCAGGTGCGAGCCCTGCAGGAGAACTCCTGAAGGGGATGTGGTCGATGCTGCTCTCTGAGTTTTATTCTGTAGAGATTTGAGGATGCGCTGGAGTTCAGGAGGTGTTATTCAGAACCGGATCCAGTAAATCCATATTAGTGTACAGTATAAATTCACTCCACTGCTCAGAAACACCTCTCTGCGTCTCTGCGTCATACAGCTGTCTACGTTTAACGCCATAAACAATCAGAACATCCACATGGAGCCGGAGACGGAGACCTGCAGTAATCTAAGACCTGCTTTAACGAAGCTTTAACTCCTTCAGCAGTCACGTCTGCAGAGTCCCGGCCCAGTTCCACCATCATTCCCTGACCTGAAAGTCCAGCGGTCCTCTCTTTGGAACGGTTCCTAATATCATTCCAGTGCCAGTTAATCTCCGTATTGCTGCTGAGCCGCGGGCCGTGGATGAACGCTTCCACCTCCGCACCATTTACTGGACTTGTTGAGAGCACTTCATAAACTTGGCAGGTGTGCACGTTTCACCCGAACGAGCTCTTACTGTATTACACCGCGCTGTCCCCTGCAGGCGAGTACGGAAAGGACATCACCCGCTGGATCAGCGGGACCTGTAACAGGTCGACCCACAGCAGAGAGCGCCTCACCTGGCCAAGGCGCTGCACAACACAAACTCAGCATGCTACACCAAAGTGCTGCACCATAGGAACCCGATCCAGCACAAGGACCGGCGTTCAGGGCTCCATCAACACGTACGAGCTTCTGAGGAAATTCATCTGAAGGACACTCAACGCTGATAATCTAGATTTCCAGACTGGATCCAAACAGAGCAGCCAGATGACTGAGGTAATCCTGATTCATCACACTGTGCGTTGGATGTTCCTATGAGTTCTGTATTCATAGAGTTTCATAAATGCATTTATAAGACGTTATAAGTCATGCACAACATCATTATAAGCTCAGTGTCATGTTTATGCCTGTAACGCTTTATAAGAATGAATAACTTTATAAATTCAGGTTTTAATAATGCATTTTAATATTCGTTCATAAAAACTTCAGCATGAATCTCGTTTGGCACCATCACACATTATGAGGCCTATGGGAGGCAGAATACCCTGAACACTGTTACAGTGCACCGCTCGGCGAGGAACAACCTCGATAGGAAGTTAAAGATGGAACAGACTTTAACATGTGGAGCAATATCATAATCATAACGTATTATTTTAGTTTTGTACAATTTTAGGGTGACCAGGAGGAGGAAAGGAGCGCCTGGCCCACGTACGGGAGCCCTGGGAGACCTGAGCAGACCTCCGGTTAGGGATATGGCTTGTTCACAGTCATTATTAGGAAAGGTCAGGTGATCCATAAAACACCCAGACTCCTCTGATCTAAACACAGCAGCCAGGGGTTCTTCTCATACTGGATCCGGAACACACCTCACAACCCACAACAGACCACCTCAAGGCTTAACGCTGGGGGTTTACCACGACCCTCACCAACCCCTGATCTCAACCTCACTGAGGATAAGCGGATAGACCCGAGTCTCACAGAACGGGAAGACTTCTGGAAGGAAGAAAGAAAATAAAAATCCCTGAAGCGGGAACTGAAAGAGTCTCGGCCGGCTACAGAAAGCGTCTACAAGCTGTGATGCGTGCAGAAGGGGGCGCAACCAGGTACCAGCCCTGCAGGGTGCTCTAAGTTTCCTGTTGAGTCAGTTTGAAAATGTAAAAGATGAAAATTAAAAACAGTTTTTACCTAAAATACAAAGTGAATTTGGAGAAAAGCAACGTATTCACATTATACAAGCTGCACTCTACAGTCTAACTTTACCTGCACCTAAGGGACGCGGTTCTGGTACTGTTCTGATTGGCTGCCCAGTAAAGAGGAGGTTTAAAACTGGCAGCTTAAATCAAAGACGAAAGGAGAGCTGAACTTTACAGCAGAGTGTGGGGGAAATCTGAAACTTAGCATGAAAGAGGGATGAGGCAGCCATAAAAAGAAAGAGCAGAGGCTCAAACACAAGGCGGGGGGGCTGGTGGTGGGCTGGAGAGCTGCAGGGAGACCAGACTAGCTGTCCTGCTTTGGGCCACATCATTAAATCTGCTCTGGCACAAAGTGACTCACCACTCGCTGACATTAGCCTTAAAACAAGCAAGTGCCAACTTACAGCGGGAGGGGACGGAGGAGACGCCGGAGACGAGCAGAGACACGGGGAGCTGCTGGGGACAGAAGAGCAATGCAGCTGGCATTACGTGCATGCATGGAGCGGTTAGGACCTCAATTAGAGATGCGGGGGGGTGCGGGTGCGGGGGGTGCAGCTGGCACATGCCTTTATGTTAAAGCCAAACTCTGCAGAGGAGACTTTTGGGCACACGGGATAATAAAAAAAATCCTATTAGGTTTTAACAGCCCCTGGAGGAGCCATGAGAACAGAGGATCACCGTGGCAGCGGCGAGGGAAGGGAGCTATTCGTTATTCTAGCCAGAGGAAACACGATTAGGGTCTCGCGATTAGCACTCCCGTGCTGCATCCCCACTCGAAAGCCTGAAGTGATAGACGCACAGCCTCTCCCTCCAAGCCCTCCTCAGTCCTCCCTCTCCAGTGAGCTGAAAGCCGCCCGCCCTGGGATCTTCAGCGCCACCTATACACCCAGTAACGCAGAGAGGTCCAGAAACCAGGGCGAGCATAGGCCTCCAGCTTCCGGAGGGGCAGCACAGTGCCCTCACAACCAGCCAGACACGGAGCCCTGCTGACCACACCAGACCCGACACGTCAGGGAGGCGTACACCACCGTTCAAAAACTAAAAATTAGAAATCAACATTAAAATATGATAAAACAATAAAAATAAATAATAATTATTTTAAAAAAATGTATTACACAGAGAAACTGGACTGACACCCCTAGTACACTCATAGAATCAACACACTGAAATTTTAAATTCACATATTTATATTTACATACGTTTGCACTTTAGGAATAGCCTCCATTTAATTTATATTATATTTATTTATTCTTATTCATTTTGCTTTATTATTTTTGTAGCTTCTATGTGTACAATGTGTCTCACCAGAATGTAAGCTACTGTAAAACTAATTGACCCTTGGGATCAATAAAGTGTTTATTTTTATATTATTTTTATATATATATAAGTAAACAAAGTGATTATATATATAAAACATCTTATACGTACCTTTATACCTGTATATTATATATTATTTGTGCTGTGTGAGCAGGCGGTTGTTAAATTATTCTCTGCTAGCTGTACTGCGTATGAATTTTGATTTTCTGTCCCACATGTCCTGCTTCCCATGATCCCAGACACATGCCGTGATGAGGCTCTCAGTACATTGTACCGATTTCTGATGTTCAGAAGCTCCTCTGTCTGAGACACAGGAAAACCACCTTAAGAAAAACTCTGTCCATCCCTCCACTGTGAGGAGACACCTCCACACTATGGAGGTCTGAAAGGAGGCGTAGCTGTTCGAGAAGCTCCTCACTGAGAAAAGGAGACCCACACATGCAACACAGAAGCTGCTGCTGTTCTCGGAACAATGGACTGACCACCCCAGAGTCCAGAACCTCAACACCACTGAAATGAATCTACCACACAGTCTATCCTTAAATTCTGCTCTGTTTGAGATTATAATTAGTTTCTGATAAGATAAGATACGATGCCTTTGTCATTGCACAGTGTACCACGAAATTAGTTTGATGAGACACAGGAGCACATTCAGTGCAAGACTCATCCAGCCAAAATGCACTACCGAACGTCACAGGAGGTCATTCCTACCTGTGGCCATCAGACTTTATAACTCCTCCCTTAGAGCACGGCACCATTCACACGTACAGTAATAACAGTAAAACAATCATTTAATTATGTGTGCGACAGCTCAAAACGTGCAATAATCTTCTGACTACTGAACACTTAGTGCTGCTAACAGTATATCTGTACTTATTATTATAGCCACAGCCACTTTACTTTTATCTTTATTGTATTATAAGACTTTATATAGGTGTACATATTGAAAATTTCTCTCTTGTTGTAAATTATTATTGTTTATTCTAAATGGTTGCTACTGTAAAAACTGCAATTTCCCCCTGGGATTAATAAAGTATTTCTGATTCTGATTCTGATTCTGAAATTGAGCAGCACTCGGCACTTTACAGTCCAAAATTAAACATATGGCTAAAATACATAAAGTGGAAAGATTGAGAGAGAGAAAGGAAAAATAAAAATAAAACAATAATATACATATATACACATTGCCTAAAAAAATATTTAAATATAATAAATGACTATAAAAACTGTATATTCTAAAACAGATGACAGGCAGGTGAGGTAGCAGTTAGTTATTGCAGCTATTGTGTCACTAAGTAAACATTTCAGAAACACTACTCAGCAGGCTTTGTCTGCGGGTCATGACTGTCTCAGTGACACAGTGATAATCGGGTTCATGACTGTGTGAAGTTTACTCAATAACTGCACTTACAGTGTATATATATATATACACAACTGCACCTACAGTATATATATATATATATATATATATATATATACACACACACACACACACACACATAGTACAATTACTGGAAGATAGTCCTCAGATACCAGTTACACATTACAGATGATTTTGGCAGTCACCTAAAAAAATAAATGAACACTGAGGAGATTTTTATGACTGAAGCCAGACAATGTGCTAGCAACATATGTATGCATGTATAAATTAATTATATATATATATACACATATATATACACACACACAAGAAGTACTTGTGCTCATGATTATGATCATGTATGTACAGTTACAGGTCATGTATATTGATTATATGGCTTTACAGATCTTCAGAGGGAATAATGTTAATATGATTGGAATGTGAGGTTTGCTCCTCCACATCCTCTCTATAAGTGTTCATGTCCCCTTAACACTGCTACGAATGGGCTAAACACCAGAAGCAGGCCGACTCAGAATGCAGTCATTACGTAACTGCGTAATAACACGTGTAATTACATCAGTACACCTGAACAGCTCGGAGAGGCCAGTGGAAGGCTCCCTCTGTAAGGGTTAACGAGATGAGATGAAACATTACTGAACTGAGCCTGTCTAATGGCGAGTCTATAACCCCACCCCATCGCTCATTCTACAGAGCTCCATAAATAATGGAGGCCCTGGGTATATTGTCTTGCGTGTCCGGGGAGCACACAGACCAGAGGAATAATTCATATGTTCTACTAAAGATTATAAACATTGCATGAACTGGGTGGAAGTGGGACAGCACGCCGGACAAAGTTAGGGATGTTGCCAAGAGCTACACGAGCTACGACCACTTACAGCGGAGTTACCCGTGTCACCATGGGACACACTGTGGAGCCTGGCTCGTAAATCAGACTGACGGACCCCCCGCTGTCAATCTAGCCCCTGGTGTTTGGCAGAGAACACAAGCAGCCTAAGTGAAGAAGAACCCCGAGAAGGAGCATCATTACCCTGAACACCGCATTCAGGGAGGATACAGACATGCATGAGCCCAACCACAGCCAGCTCTAACACACACACCTGCTCTGTCTCCTACAGCAGGGGGCGCACGTTCTGTAAGACGGCTGATTAGGAAAGTGGGGGTTGATGGAGGTGTGGGGGTTGATGGTGGGGTGTGTGGTGGTGGTGGTTGAGAGGTGCGGTGGTTCATTTTTGTACAGTTGGTACAGACTGCCTTCTGGTTACAGGGGTGAAGGTGCAGGTGTAGCCCAGGTGTGCAGACACACAGAATTTAGCAACAGAAGACAGACGACAGAGACAACGGAACAGCCTGCACCTTCACGTCTGCCCACCTATGTGAGTGTGCGTGAGTGTGTGTGCAACTTTATCTCTCCCTGTTTATCACAACCCAACACACAGGTCGAGAGACAGAGGCAGAGAAAGACAGAGGCAGAGAGGGAGAGAGAGGGGGTAAGAGAAGGAGGTCAGGAAAAACCCGGCTGAGCCGGACCTGCACAGTACCGTGTCTAACTACAGGGAGAACTGGTGGAGATCAGCTCCACCTCTCAGCAGTGCTCTTTAAAATGTCTGAGCTGAGCTGAGCTAACCATCCTCCAGTGAATTTAGAGCTACTGGAGTCAGAAATCTGAGTCAGAAATACTGAGGCTCTCAGTGGGACGCACCCGAGGACTGGCGCTGAAGACGTACAGCCGTGTAGACTCATAAGGAAGACGAACACACCTAATATACAGAAGCCCTCTGAACAGGGCCTTCAGCAGTTCTTCTTCAAACGTCCTGCATAACGCAGAGGCAGAGATGTAAACCAAGCCATTCCGAGTCACTCAGAGTCGTTCCGAGTACCTCCTGTGAAAAACGCACCATTCCAGAAACTCTTATTTCCCCGGTCTCCAGCAGGTGTATTTACAGTGGGGGGTGAAGGTAACCAGGGGCCAGAAAACTCCAGACACAGCTCAGGACACCTGGTCCGGAAACCGGTGGTCTGGGGTTCTCATCTCGAGAGCCACTGTGGTCTGCTGCAGGTGTGGAAGCTATGAGCTCCCGGTGCCGGGAGTCAAACTGCTTTGACTTGATCACGCTTCGTCATATGGCAGCCCGCGCTGTGGCCGTGTTTCTCTTCCCTTGATGCCCGGAGGTTTAGTGACCCTTACACCGCGCTGGATTTGGGATCAGGTGAAAGTGAATCTCTAGTCGCTTCTCGCTCCCTATCTAGTGCACTAGGTAGACCAATTTAATAACAGCTCCTTACGGTTCCGGCCTAGCCGTCTTCCCCGAGGCTGTGTGAAGTGACCCGGCCTGCTAAACGAGAGCCTGACTTTAAGAGGTCCTAGGGGATACTGTCACTGGGGACCCTGGGGTTACTGGGGCATCCTGATTAACCATCAGTGGTAACGGGTCTATTATCATAATCAGCAAATCACTCAGGACCCCGCCCCTCAAAAAAAAGGGGTGGAGTTAAGGGGTAAGAGCTTTCAAATGAAGTTACACGGCAAAAAGTACTTGGCAAATCGAATCCTGGATCTAGATATCTTAATATTCCCAGCCAAAATGATCTTACCATAATCCAGCCTGTCACACTTACCCGTCAACATGCTGAGAAGCCTTGAAACAGAAACAGCTACAAATAGAAATGATTTTAAAACGAGTTTAGAACAATCTCGAAATGAGAACCGAAATTTGACGAGACATTTGTGGCAGTATATACCGTGTGTGAGGTTACTGCACCTGACGCATCAGTCAGTCGTTTATAAATGAACTAAACCACCCGGTTACTGCGCCGTAGCGCCCGCACACCGCCCCGCAGGGTGGGTGTACATACATCTGCCCTGTAGTCTCCATACATGGACTGTATGAACTGTACTACGTTCCCACGATGCACCGCACTCCTAATTTATTAAGAAATGGAGACGAACGTTCAGCACAGAGCGGGTGCGGATTCACTGACCTGCAGATGAGCAGCACACGCGCTGAAGCATCTGCTCCACCCGAGCCGCGTGCGTATCAGTAAATACTGACAACCATACTGAAATAACAGCGCGGCCTCTTACTCCGCCTCCGAGGCAGCCGTTTAGAACAAAGGGCCTCCATTTCGGAAGATCTATCGGAGCTATCCGCGTGCTCAAAGGAGAGGCAATCCTCTTTTTACGAGGAGCTGGACAATTACCATATCTTTTATGGAGTCACCTGGAAATGAATATGTTTTATCTCGAGTCAAGTCTGACGGGGAGAACACCAAACGGCGCTCCGGTCGCCGAAGGTCGAAACTTACGACGGCACTCCGCACGCACCTTTTGTTCCGAACGCCTGCTCGAATGGAAGGGTATAATTGAATTTCATTATCAATTCATTAATCTGCTGGATCCTGCCAGAAACTCTGAGCCCGAGTACTCGTCCGGACAGCTTCTGGGTTTATTTACCCGGCAGGAGAACTGGGGGGTGTTGGGGGGGTGATGGGCGGAGGGGTGATTGGTGCTGAGCTAATAGAAAGCTGAGATCTGCCTTTCTGAACCATACAGAGAAATCTGATCATATTTGAACTGTCAAAACTTAAAACTTAACTGACCTGAGCAACTATGGCACATTCCAGAATTATTTTTTTTCAATGTGAAACAGATAGATTTCTATCATAACTGGAGTAAAAATAATAATTTAATATTATTTAATATTATTTATAAATGTAATATTAATAACACACCTGTGTCTGATCCAAACTCGGCACTCAGCAGGATCACACGCCCTAGCATATCACCAGTGATTACAGTTCTCAGTTACCAGTATACTGAGAAATTCTACCACATAATTAACCAACAACAACAACAACAACAACAACAACAACAAGGCATGATAATATTAATAATGTATATTAATTACTATACCTGATATAATAACTCACTTTTTGAATTTTCACTTTTTATATCATAGCTAATTAAAGTGATAATACAGAAAGGTTAATATTCCAGACCTGTACTTAGATAAACCACATGCTTTTAAAAACACAAAGACTAGAAATGATCCGAAACATTAATTCTGAAATACTCGAGTGACATGTCCAGCTGAGAGTCATGTGATCACGGTTCCGTGGCAGGAATGAGACTGTAGAATGTTTTTTTGTCTGTAAGAGGCCAGAACATCACCAATCGACTTCTCAAACCTCATTCAGACTGGTGGAGATTCTGACCTGTCCTAAATATAAACCCAGGTTTCAGTTTCAGACTCATAGCTGCACCTCTGCTCAGCCTACCAACCCCGGGACCTGTTCCCCCACACCAGCCTACTACAGCCCTGTGACAGCTGCCCTGCCTCCAGACTCGCAGGGTTGGGTGCTCTGTGTAATTAGAGTAGGCTAACACATAAAACATCTGTCCACGTGAGGAGGACGCTCCGACTTGTCTGTGGTGTGACAGTAGTATTTCTGCCTTCTGTTAACAAGAGGATGGCACAGCTGGCATACCCTGATTTAAAGGTGGGCTCTGCGGGTGGAAATGGCGAGTGTGCTCTAATCAGAGGGAGGAGTACTTCACCTCGGGGACCTACTTTAACTGTGTACTCTGTGCACCAATCTATTTACATAGACTTCAGGTAAAGGGTTCTACCCTGAGTAACTCCAGACCCCGCGGTACAAACAACGCAAAGACCCCCTTACACATGCAGCAGGGTTCCCACGGCGCGTTCGGCTCGTTCACAGGCACAGCTCCTTTAAAGATCTGCTTTATTTATTTACCCAGGGAACATGAAGACACTTCACTAATTAGAGTAATGAAATAACGCGGCTGGAGTCCACACAGGGCATACGGACCTTCAGTCCATAACCGACCTGAATACAGTGGAACTG
>JAMWET010000890.1:117500-157500 GCA_024036415.1 Prochilodus magdalenae
ACTGCGTGCAACATCAAGGGGGCTCTGTAATGGCCTCCAGCCCGGGCCTCCTGTGGTCCTGCCTCGTCAACAAAACGCTGCCAGAGTCGGCTCTGCTGGCGAGCGAAAACAGAGCACCCACGCAGTTAAAGGACAAGGCCGACATTTTGGCAACACTAATCCCATGTTTCACTCGTTAGTGGTGTAGTGGAGGACACATCTGACGAGACCAAGGTTTTTCAGGAAGCAGGCGGCTGCGACAGTGACAGCCAGCGGAAGTATGTGCTTACACATTCCTACCAAGACCCTGGAACAGAAGCACATTCCTTCAGTCGACCGGCTGGAACGATAACTGTGCAAAAGGTGCGATGCAGTAATCAGATCATTCAAACCCAGGAGAGAACCTGGCCTGCGTTTTCATCCTAAGGACAGGAACTCTAACTAACAGCGCTGTTTAAGTGTCTGTAATGGAGCTCATGAACGGAGGTCCGATTAACCACAGGGAGGAGAGAGTGAACCGGGGAACTGCCTTTCTCACTGACTCCCTGGTGTTGGATGGGAGACAGAGGCTGACTCTACAGATAAGCTAACGAGCTAGCTAACAAGTGCTGCAGCGTTTACCTCCTTAAAGGGCCGGCGCATTAATTCACAGAGAAACAACCTCACCGGTCAAACAACGAGTCACCATGCGTACGAGGACGATGGGACTATAAACCCTGCCGGGTGTGAGTGATGGGATCCATAGATTGGGAGGAGGTGCTACAGTGCAGGGAATGTCTCGTTCCATGTGTGGAAAATGGCTCCAGAGCAGATGTTAATGATTGGCTAAAAGGAGGGACTGCTTGGGGCGTGGCCAAAGACCATAGTGTGAAGGAAGTAGCTGAATCTGCAGGTGTGTGGAAGCGTACGGTCATACGGGTCTACCAGCAGTGGATACAATCCCAGCCTACAGGGAATTCTCCTCGGAACTGTGCCAGGGAAGGCCTCCACCACATCTGGACCACCTGACCAGTTCTCTGGTGTGAGAGAGTCTGAACACTGATGTGGCTACATCCAGAACCTCGTCCAGTACATGCCCGATCCAGTCCAAGCTGGTACTGGTTCTGGTGGAGTAGTAACACACTGGTAGGTATGGGTTGGTCACAGACAGGGGGGCCCAGTTACTGCTGAGCTTGTTCTACTGTTTCTGGAGCAGTAAGCATGTTCCATTATAAACTTCCTAACCTGAGGTCAGAAATTTCAGAATTTCAAAAAACGTCTCACAGCACTTTAATACACAGATGAGTATCCGGCCTATGTGGCTCGTCATGTTACGCTTGATTACCTGTCTGTGGCGTTTAGGTTCCAGGCAGCTAAGAACCCCCCAGCCTTCATTTGAATAATGTACAGTGGGCGGAACCTCTTTGTTCACAACCAATCAGCTTTACAAAGCCCCTGTTGTTATCCAGCCAGCGTCCTGCTCACTGTGCGTAATCGAAGGAGGAAACAAGTTCGGCAGGAGACCCGACTGGAGTGCAGGGGTCTCCTGGCCAATGCGGGACCCCATCATTAAACCATCAGCTAGTAATCAAGCAAGCTCACTACAGAGGGGTGGGGAGGAGCTTATCCGCAGGGCGCGGAATTCAAAGGCTAAACATAAACAACATAACATGGACTACTGGTTTGTGGCAGTTCAGGTCAGCCAGGTAGCTAGCACCGCTAACGATGGTATGACCAGTGTGTATAACCTTACAGCAGGAGAACCTACTGAGTAAAACCACCAAGGCTCATACGCTCCTCAGAGCAGCACAAATAGAACCCTCAACATCTGCACCGCCTCTTTAGTTTACCTGCACACAACTGCCCCCTGATCTTCACTGCTACCTTCAACACCCCTGCGACAAATCCAGCAGCTGGAAACTCCACACGTCTCCGGTGATGAATGAATGAAGGGTGAAGGGCTTCCGACAGGAGGGGAAAGTCCTTAGTGATTACCTGGGCGGTCAGCTTCACACAAAACATAGACGGACGCACATGGACGGGGTATCTAACCCCCATCCTCATAGCCTCCTAGACAGGAGTGACGGATCACTGAGTGATGGGATGTACTAAAGGGCGAGTCTACAGATCAGGAAGCGTTTGAAGCTCAGCTCTGAGCTGGACGGTCAGACATACAGAGAAGCCAATCTGGAAACATTGGGACTGACCTGAGAGCAGGCATGTTCGCCCGCCTCAGAGGGTTAAAGCCACAGCAGGCTGGACGTGAAGACCGTGGCCTTCCAGGTCTGCTGCGATTCAGTCCTGTTTACTCTCCACAGAGGACACTGCCATGGATGTGAGGGCTAGCAACAACAGCAGCTGAGGAGGTACGGTAAATAGGATGGAGGCCCCACCAGTAAGAGCATGAACTCCACACAGCCAGGCCCACCAAGCCTACAGTCACTACCGCCTGGCGATATTTATCCAGGAAGCTGATCGTTTGATTTACATGTTTATATTTCAGAAACGTAATGATTATTATTAGCTTAGCCTCCATCTGAAGCCCTTCAGCTCCTGTAGCTCCGCCTGCTCTGATGTTTACCGTGTTTTATCTCTGGTTGCGTCTCCCTCATTTCTCCTTTTCTGTTTACCTGTCTGTGTTGTGTACTCTGGTAGCAAAGACGGGAGCGGGATGGCGGGGGCACCATTTAACTCTCTGGTGTTTGTTTATCCACCACAGTGTTCGTTTTTCCTGAAGATAAAGAACGGGCCTTATACAATCACCATCATCATCATCATCATCACCAAAGTAACAGCTCCAGAAGGAGGTGTGGGAGTGCGGGTGTGTTGGGAAGGAAGATAAAGGTGACCAGGATCAATAACTGATGATAAATTTAGACTGATATGATCAATATTTATTGAGCTACACATACAGAAGTCTGTCTCTCAGTATGGCGTCGGGCCGCCGTGTTCGCTAACCCAACACGCCAGACGTCTCGGTATGGAGCTGTAGAGGTTCCTGATGGTGTCCTGTGATAATCCATCCCATGCAGCTTGAACATCCTCACACAGTTCCTGCAGATGGTGCGGTAGGGGTGGAGGTGGAGGGACACCAGGTCTTCTGGACGTGTGACTACAGACCGTTCATCTTGGTGCTGACCACGGTGCCTCCACACAGTCTGTCCTGGATTACGTCACATGCACAGCCGAGCGTGAAACTCGAGTCATTAGCAGGTCTCGTGATGTCAGGCCTCGACTCCTGGGTACAGCTCGTTCTTCTGATGAGTGTGTGTGTGAGATCACCATATTCCTGACCTGCTGAATCACTTCATGAACCTCTCTTCCTGTGGAAAGTTGGTTTCCATGGGCGATCGCTAAGTCGCTTGTCAGACCGTGAAATTGCTACTTCACTGGGCTCAGCTTGAATCTGGCTGGTCACACAGGGTATTGTGGGAAGGCACACCTAGTGATCCCTCAACTCTGACACGTCCGGGAGGAGAGATCAACCGAGCCAACTCCCAGTGATGGTATCGGTCTGATCTGTGACTGGTCTGAAAGCCATTACATTCAGGATGTTTTAATTTCACTGCGTCCTATGTGGCTTTGACACCACCCTTTTAACAAGGAGGTGGAGAGGCGGGACCATGCACCAAAATGCCAGGTGAGTGGGTATGTTCAGTATCTACTGCTATCAACACACTCGTGTTCAGGAGGTACCTGAATATAGTACTGGAGTCTCTGAATACTGAACACACACACATGCACACTCAGAGACAGAGAGAAAATAGAGAACGGGGGAGCAGTGTGTGCAGGTGACTGTGTGAGGTAATATGAGGTGGGGATTATCTCAGGAAGAATGGGGATTAATGGAGCTCCTGATGTCTCTGCTGTATCAGATCCCACTCAGGGAAAGGATCCCTCACTGCAGCTGATCAGAAATCTGTTACAGGTGCAGATCAGCCACTACTGAATCAGGTGCTGATACTGAAACATAGCTTACAGCACTCTATCAAATCCATGCACCAAAATCCTCCGCCAGCCTGGTCTGGTTTCTAAGACCTTCGTATCATAGCAACTATGAATAAAAGTGTCCAGGACACTCGAACACTTACACAGAAACCACAAACAGTACAGACCGGACGGCGAGCCGGAGACACAGCTTCAAATCCGCTACCTGAACGGAAACCCACTCCGACTAAAACACACCCGGACAGTACAGCAGGGCAGAACCCGGAACCACGGTCAGCTGGCAGCGCCCTCACAGCTGGCGGAAGATCAGTACTGCCGTTCACATAATCCAACACCCAGAAAAACATTCCTCAGACCCGATACACTCCTGCTACAGCGCACACAGAACCCTCAGGCTTCACTCCCACCAGCGCACAGAAGACTGGACCGGACAGCAGATCTCATTATCTTAGAACTCACTGTCACGGTGCTCTTTCCGGAACCAGCGTGATTAATCCGGCAGAGCGCTGGTGCATGACTAACACTCGGTACAAACACACGACACAGTCAGAAATCAGATTCAGACTGTCCCTAGATCGGACACTCACCACCATCATAACGGATCAGAACCTTTTCACATAGGTACATGTCAGACTAGGGATGGGTGGTACCACTGACATTCCATTCAGTCTGATACCAAGGCTAATATCCCGATACTAGGAATGGGAGATACAGCTGATTTTCCATTCAGTCCGATACCAAGGCTAATACGCTGATATCTTGATTTTCAGCAGTAACAAACAAGTGGTGGTCTAATAAAGTCTGACGGCACTATTAAATGAACGTTCAGAAAACAGACGTCAGGTCTTAAGAGTCATTTGATAATTAATTCAAGTCCACCAATTAAACGCCCACCTCCGACTCCCTGTCGTGCATCGCATTCCTATTCCCCAGCTTTATTTAGGATCAAAGGGAGTAGTTCCTGCACTACACCGTCATTTACAGCAGTATTTATTTACTGTCACTGAGATATGATACACACCCTCCTAAATTAATACACACACGGTATCATATTTATACAGCGGAACCGATTCCTGAAAGTAGAGGCCAGGATCGGTATCGACCCAGCCCTCCCTGCGTCAGACCCGGCTAACACCACAGCTGCTGAGTGTCGTCCTAACCGTGGTGTGCACTGACCAGCGCAGCGACTGCTGCCTACCCGTTACATCACCGTTACTCATATGTATTTATAGTTTCACCGTACGGAAAACCAAAGGATAAAACACAGTCCCCCCTCTGGAGCTCACCCCGCCGAGCACTTCATGATACATAGATGAGGTGGAGATACCAGATGAAAGGTGGTCCAGATAATCCCACCCTGTAGATCTCTGGAACACACTCTGCGCCCTCCATAATACATCCATGCACTGAATAACACATTAAAGGCCAGATAGAGGAGTAACTAGCTCCTTCCTGCTGCTGGAGGAGTGCAGGTGTAATGTGTAATCTGTTAAAGGTGTACAGTACAGTACACGATGTTCAGTATGGCTCACTCAGATTACCCAACACAGGTAACACTACAGATAAACAGTCCTAAAACCTGCTTACAACAACCTGAACACGGGACTTAACATAAACCAACTAAACATCTTTACGTACTGATACATGTATCTGATTCATCACTGTGTCTGATAACGCCATTCGCTTTAGTCAGAGTTCTGTATTTTGCCGAATGCACAAAACGATACGGGACATTTTACTGGACTCAGGGTTCTGCAGTCCCGGATGAGAGAGCGTTCAGCTGAAGCGTTAGATGAGAAAGGAAATATAGCTAGGGTCCAGGTAATTACACCTGTAGGAGGAGTGTTCAGCCTATGCAGTGTATACCACACTGTAATTAGATCAGGATGTGTACTTCAGCGCCTCAGCTCCACGGCGGTGTTAAACTCTCCAGGGGTATTTATATCAGGCTCAGTTATGACACATGCCACAGAAACAGTAAATGACAGAGCATACATATGGGGACATAGCGTGGGCCTGCAGACCCCCGTCCCTGCTAACGCACACGTAGAGAAGCATTATGGGTAAAGAGGAGCGTTAGCTGTGCTGTGAACTACAGATAAGACAGGAACACAGGGCAGGAGAAACAACACGCCTCCACATCTACTCCACAGCCACCGTTCGTTTACCCGTCGCCCTATCATTCCATCTCCTGCTCCTTTCCTCAAATGAGCAATCCCATTTTCTCCAGAGGCTATGCATGGATATCAACACATTCACAAACACACGGAGGATAGGAAAGGACCACTGCACAGAGACTTGATCCCAACTGTGGACGTATTTGGATAGCTGCGACCCGCACACCACCCCCACCCCCCACCCCCTCAAACAACTATTGACATTTGATTCAATCATATCTGCCATGGTACACGCTTTTGGGCTACAATACCTGAGGTAGGAAAGACCAAACAAACACACCGGCCTGAATAGCACGCCCAAAAACCCAAGACTCAAGTTGCCATGCATTGACCCGTGTTTCCTACCCTTTGCACAGAGACAGCTAGTGGGGGAAACGGGGACACGACACAACAGATTTATTCCTCACATCAACAAGACATTTACCTCTTGTAGCCCGCAGTGGAAATGGATTTTAGGAGGCGACGGATCATACCTCACATTCTCTGGAGCCGGAGATGGTATAGGTGCAGGGTCCTGTCCCATTGACTAGTACGTCCATGGTCTCAGAGTTTGTGGGTTTGTAGTCCACATAATACTCCTGTAGGGGCGAGCTAAGGGTTCGCTCGGTCTCCCGCGCCTTTTTCCGGCGCTTTCTCACCATGGAGTGCTGCTGTAGCTGCTTCATGCTACTCGGGTAACGCTTCCAGGAGACGTAGATCACAAGCAAGATCATGGCCACTGACAAGAAGAGCGCCACACTGCCTGCTATGATCTTGTGGAAGGACACATGTTCGTAGTCCTGATCGGGAACAGGCGGGGAAGCGACAGTGGGAGAGGGGACGTTGGGGATGTTGCGGGTGCTCCCCTTGTCCACCCTGGACATTGTGGGGACTAGGGCACGTCCAGGTTTTGATGGGGAAACAAGGGTGGTGGAGAGCAGCAGGTATGGAGTTGGGGTAGTCTTGCAGACAGCGAACGAGTCCATAGCATCCATCACCTTCTCGCCCTGAACCTCTTTGGGTCCAGCGCAAATCATGGTCGCCTCCTTGTTCCCCTTGAAGTTCCTCAGCCAGGCAAAAAGAGGGCAGAGGCTGGGACTGCAGTCCCAAATGTTCCCTGCGAGGCTGATGGTCGTTAGAGAGATCCAGGCTGCCACGGCCTCCTGGGACACGTTGCTAAGCTTATTGGAGTCCAGGTTGAGGGTCTGCAAATTGGGGAGACACTGGAAAATGCTGGCATCCAACACCTGCAGGTCGTTTCCAGAGAGGTCAAGCTTTTGCAAAGAGGTCCAGGTCCATGTAATTCCCTGGGTTATAGACTTTATCCGGTTCCACTGCAGGTAGAGGGCTCGGAGGTTGTTCAGACGAGGGAAATGAGAGAAATTGATCTTTGAGAATTGGTTGTGCTCTAAGTGTAACTCGGTCAGCTTGAGCAGTCCTGCGAATGCATTGCGCGTGAGACTCCGCAGTCGATTATAGCCCAGGTCAAGGAATTCAAGGTTTCGGCAGTCCTGGAACACCCGCATGGGAACGATCTTGAGGGAATTCGACCTCATGTGCAGACTGAGCAACTTGCGCAGACCTTGAAACTGATTAGGCTGCAGCGCCTGCAGCTTGTTGTAGGAGAGGTCCAGGTTCCGCAGGTTCGGGATGGTATGGAAGGTACTGTTTTCCAGCTGCGTGATCTTATTTGAGCTGAGGATCAGCTCCTTTAATCTGCGCACGCCCTGGAAGGCTTGGCTGTCCACCGCATTGATGTAGTTGTGATCCAGGTACAGCCATACGAGTTGACTAAGGCTGGCAAACTGACCAGC
The DNA here is from genome assembly GCA_024036415.1 of Prochilodus magdalenae. NCBI lineage: Eukaryota > Metazoa > Chordata > Actinopteri > Characiformes > Prochilodontidae > Prochilodus > Prochilodus magdalenae. The sequence goes on from JAMWET010000890.1 coordinate 125,377, forward strand.
CCTGAGGCTAACCAAGCTGTTGTAGCGCAGAGAGAGGCCCTGGCATCCCATGGACACATTCTTTGGCACATCGCGAAAGGCATTTGACTCACAGTAGACTATTTTGCCATCACAGCGGCAGCTCCGGGGGCACGGGCGCTCTCGGACTCTGCTGGGGGAAGCGATGAGCCAGGCCTGCACCAGCAAGGGGATCATGAGCCAGCGGCCTCGCGCCAGGGACCCTGCAGACACAGAGGGGCGAGAGGAAAACATCCAGGCTTTGGTCAGGGCTGAAATTGGAGGGGTAAACAAGTGGATCAGCATTCGCCCACTTCCCAGCACGACCTGGTACATTATTCTATTGACACACCGTGAAGGAGTTCATACAGCGTCAACAGAACAATAAAACTCCACGACTGAACCAGGTTTGGGTTTGTGAGTGACCTCCACATAATGAACGTCCTACACCCAGTAAAGGAAGCTCTCTAACCTAGGGCGGATTATTTCCCCGAAAGGTTCGGCAGGCATCTCGAAGTTTGCTCTGCTTCTCTGGTCTGTGTCTACAGCTGAGGGACATCCAGACATTTACTTCAGAAAAGCAGGAAACAACTCTCTGCTCAAATCCCTGACGGACTGTTCCATATAGTGCTACACGTACGGAGCCACAGCACTAATCAACACTCCGCCAGGAGCTCCGGTAAAGTGGATAGATAGGACTGGAATCCACCATCATATATGTCCTTCTGGAAACGTACAACACAGCCACAAACACGATGCTCCTTCATCATATAGGGACCACGTGGGCCGAGGCCTTGTCTCGTATTCAGGGGGACAGTCACTGGTGTATGTGTGGTGCTTACAGAAATCCTTCAATTACCCCAGAACGGACGAAGCCGCGGTATCTGCAGTTCTGAAGGCTTATTGTGCTGCTTACAGCGAAAAGCTGCTCTGCTAAATACTGTGAGCCTTCCGTTACTCTAATATAATTGCCCTAAAGTCAGCCCGCAGTCGCTGCACCTCCGTATCCAACAATGCAAACCCCCACCGAAGCACTCTCAGCTATAATTATTGCACTGTGTTTATATAAACCCACAGACGCACGTACAAAAGTAAGCAACTCAGGATTTAATCAGGCAATCCCAGCACTGCGCAGCACACTCCAGATCCAATCGAAAACTTTCCTGTGGGTCAGTTAGGTGAAACGGGCTAATCTATTAGTGTCTAAAGTAGAGCAGGGGTCGGCGGAGCAGCTGTTCTGTACGGGACAGTCAGTCCAGACCACCTCCACAGTTCATCTCTGGATTTAAATAACAGAGACGGTTTAATTTAACTCATTTCTTTATTTATTGGAGCCCCATAGTTCCCATCCCTCGGCACATTAGAACAGCGATAGACGTCGCTAGGTAACGATACGGCGGGGATGTTTACTGCATCCGTGTTTTAATGGCCTATAGTGAAGTTTCAGGAAGTCAAAAGGTCAAAAGTCTGCCATAACTAATTTGGAGCACGATTCTCGGGCTCCTTGCGCCTCCTCCAATTACGGCTGTACGCTGCGTGATAATGCTCAGACAGTGAAATGTGGGGAGTCTAGACCAATTATTTGAACTGAGGAGGAGAAAATTACAGCGCACGCTCTTCCCTCTATTCTGCCTGATAGAGTGGGTGACTGAAGTATTGTTGCTCAGTTTTTGATCAGATCTCTCGGAGAGTCGGAGCGTGTCTCAGGAAGACCGGATTTGACCGGTTCTGTCTGTGACGTGTTTCAGAAGGAACCCGGGTACGGTTACAGCTGTGTACGAAAGTCTACCCCAGGTATTCGGGGGTCCCATGCTGGCCAGTGGTGGACTACAGAAGCCATGTATCTGAGTTACAGTAGAGACCCCCACGGTGAATCCTCCCCCAGTGTCTGTTCCTCTCCTCAGACCTCCACTGGAGTACCAGTACTGAAGTATGTACCTTCTAATTACACTAACAGAGCTACTGTCCAACACGGCTGACACCAGTGTTTACCAATCTGTACTCTAAAATCTCAAAATCAAAATGATTACACCTGTCCAGCTGTTCCAGATGCTGTTATTATTTAAATAAGGCCAATATATCTAATATTCCTCATACCAGGTTTATATGATAACCCTAACCCTAACCCAACGTTACGCACATTCCACTCGAGTCTAGACATGTGACTTTTATGATATCCAGTGAACCAATAAAAACCAAGGAAATATAACACATTCCTAAAAAACCAAAATAAACTAAAACAAGAGTGTAAATAATATAGTACAGATGAAAAAAGGTATTGTGATTTGGAAGCATGTACTCGCCTCTCCCATCAGAATCAAACCTTGGTGTAGCGGTGGGGTCGGCTGGGGTTATATAGTAAAGCTAGAAGAAGCCGTCTACAAACTTTCCTTATATACAATCATATATAATATTATTATATCATTTAAAATATATTCAGTACAAACACATAAGGAGATCATAATACAACAAAATTATGAGATGTTGTAAGATTCAGATGATTTATCTTTTTTTATTTTATTTTGCTCAAAGTGGGCCAAATTATCTGCCAATCTAGTGAGAAATTTTGGATTTATGGAATCACTTCAATAAAACATCTAAAAATTACAGCAGTCCTGAAACTAGAGCTGTGATATTATTGTAGCTAAAGGACTGTAATATGAGTCACGGTGTGTATGTGGAATAAGTCATGGTGCAGCCCTGTGTGTAGATACAGCTGGGTTGGGCTTCTAATACAGGGGGCTAAGGGAAGGACTCATAACATGACCCTGACTTTCATCAACATCAGCTCGAATATTAATACCCCTGAAACTCAGAAGAGACATCCAGTAAAGCGGCGCACGCGCTCCACCTCTCGCTCCGCCTCTCGCGCTGATGGGGTGGCTAGTTTGCTGATGCCCTCTGCCTCTCTGCTGCTGTTACCTCATGGCAGGACGTTAGGAGGAGCAGGGTGGAGGTGGCCGCACATGTGAAAGGAATGGTACCGCACGGTTTCATGGAGGACAGCGGACCGGGGGAGGAGTGTCTCTCGACCCCCCTCTACCGTGAATATTATCCCGTCCTGGTGACGCAGCTGAAGGATTAGTATGCGAACCCTAATAGCTGGTACAGCTGTTACAGATGTTCCTCTGTTCCTCGCTGTGTATTTGCATAACTTGGTGTGATCTTGCCTGAGGCGGTGTGTGCGGTCAGGAACACCGCAGGATGGGAAAGTGAGGGTGCGGCCCTCTTTATTATTCCAGTTTGTACTCTTCCCAACGCCCCCGCATGGTGTGGAGGACACTCTTAAGGTCTTACTCTGTACTTGGACAGGTCTCTGTAAAACTCCTGTGAAGAACACGGAGTAACGAGCCAAGCAGGATCCTGTCCCCGTGAGAGAAACTTTATACATTAATATTTAATGATTTAGATTTTATTCCAAACTACCTCAAATGATTCAAATTAGATTCCTAGTGAATGGACACAGCTTAAATAGGATACCCTTTATTATCCCACATGGGGAAACCAGCACAGATACAGGACACAAGGTACCAGGTGCAGGTGTATAGAACACAAAATAATAAACTACAGAAAATAAATAAATCTCTATCGTTAGATTAGAAACACAATAAGATACAACAATAAACTACTCAGATTTACATTGTAGTTGCGCACACACACATATACCACAAACATGGCCAATATATCCACCATATATCTGTACTATATTATTAATACTTGTGTTTTAGTTTATTTTAGGAATGTGTCGTATTCCTAATGTCTAAAACTTAAATCTTACTACATCTCAATCTCATTATGTGTTTGTACTGTATATATTTTAAATGATATAATATTATATATGATTATATATAAGGTAAGTTTGTAGACGGCTTCTTCTATCTTTACTATATAACCCCAACCGACCCCACCGCTACACCAAGATTGGATTCTGATGGGAGAGGCGAGTACATGCTTCCAAATCACAGTATAAGATTTCTTTCAGCTTCACTAAATTTCCCCAAATCCCACACACCAACGACCTCAATTACATACCACAAAACAGAAAATTAACTAAAAGAGCTCAACTCAACCCCACCTCCACCCTACTCAACTCAAACCCACCCTACTCAACCCAACCCCACTCAGCCCCACTGCGTTCTGGAGGTGTAGGTTCTTTAAGGAGAAGAATTAGAATATCTGTGGTCTTAAATAACTTGGAAGTCCCACTAGCACTGACCATACACCTTAAAACACTAGGTACCTGCACCCACCACACCCAACACAGCAGGCCAACTCTCCTCCACCAGAGCCAGGAATGAACCCCTTAACACACAGAGTGTTAAAACAGTAAGCTCAGCACCACCTGAACAAAGACGTTACCTTAGGGGCCTCACACCAGCAGCAGCAAGAGGCAAACCAGCCCAGGACCCCCTGTGGAGCTCTATCAGAAAGAACAGAGGACTCGTTTGGAGTGAGAACGCAGGAGAGACCATTTAACTAACTAGCCAATCCAGAGAGAGAACGCAGCACCAGGAACAGGAAACACACAGGAAGGAAAGATGGGGGCAAAATAAAAGTCTCCATCACAAACACAAAATCAGGCTATTAATAAACAGCTTCTTTAAACTGAATAAACGGGTCTACTGCTTCTGTTTATCATCTATATATTCACTATATTACTAAACTCCTTTCATCTTTTCATTTTAAATGTAAACGATTGTCTAGTGGAGCTGCAGCAGTGTTACAGTTCTACATAACCATGAGTAGATGCAGAGCCAGCCAGCTCGGAGTTAAACTCCCCACTCCCCCTGTACCCGTTTATTCTCATTGGGCTCCAACATTCAAACAACTAAACCAACATATTTACTCCAGCATTTTATTACATGTGCACTGCAAACAATAATAATAACTATAATATCAATAATAATAATAATTTGCATGGTTATATCTAGTTGGCATATGTGACATTTGTAATTGTTAAGGTTGGTGGTTTATTTTAAGATTATTATTATTATTATTATTATTATTATTATTATTGTTTGTAGAGAGCCTAATTTCCTCACTAACTGGCAGATGATTTTGAACATGATTTTGAAGCAAACCAAAGCAGGTGACAGAATCACATTAAACACGTACAGATATCTGGAAACAATAAATAAATAATTTATCATTCATAAGTTAAACAGTCCTATCCAAATCAGCTATATGGAATAAATTAGACTCGATCATTTTATACGCTGAGATCTCATATTGGCTGTGTTCAGTTTTAATGCTTTCCTAAATCTTTATTTATTTCTTTGACCTTTTCATGTTCATTAAACAGACTTGTCCTTTTCATCCTGTCAATAATTAACAGAGTAAATATCAGCACACTGTGGGAAATATCATGATTGAATTTTAACGGTACTGCTCAGCTCCAGACTGTAGCAGCGTGAGAGGCGGAGCTGCCTTGTAGAGGCTGGCTCGAGCTGGTGAGCTGACTCTGCTGCTGATTATAGACTGCATGTTTATTATTTAATATTAAATATAGGGACGCAGTTTCGGGATCCCAGATCTCCTCAGACTGTATGAGGGAGTCCTCCACGGATTCACTTCGCACACATGGAATATTGAAGATCCCGACGCCGGAATTAAAATCATACCAAGCCTGAGCTTATGAGTGATGATCACCTAGCACCGTTATAGCCCCTGTGGAGGATTGTCCCATGCACCACTCTAACCCTATGCAGTGTTTGCATCCCTAACCCCATTTGCGGTTGGTCGGAATGTGGGTGGGGACCAGCTAAAATAACCGGACTCACGTTTAAGTGGGAGCTCAAACGCAGCTGGAGAAAGAAATGGCTCGGCTTCTTATTACACGTGCCATCACGCTTAATGATATTTCCATTACCCACTTCCTGATTTCCCCAGACAGAAACCGCCACATCCAGGCACAAGTTTCCTCAGTTTAGGCAATCAAACTCCAGAACCAGATACGGCTCCTGCCTCGGTCCCCCTCTCCTGACAGCTCCTCCGTCTCCCGTTCCAGTTATCTCTTTTGACACTCAGTCCACTCTATTACATGGAAAAGCTCTTAGGCATTTAATAAGGGATACCTCATCTGTCCAAAAGTCTCGGTGTGAGCCGGAGTAAGCCGAGACAGGCGGAGTGATGGAGAGCGAGAGGGGAAGGGAGGAGAAATAGGATTTTTTCCCACCTGAGCGTGTAATTCAATTCACGTCTGTTCTGAAAAGTCCAAAATGACATAAATGGTGAAGCAATAGATTCTACTGTCTACATATGAATCCGGCCGGCATTACCTGGATGAAAGACATACCTGATGGATAATAATGCAATACCTGTAAAGAAAACTGAGGCCCTGCTATCACCCCACGAATACTACCGATTCACCAGCATCCACATTAATACCTGAGGTGTAAACAAAGTCCTTCAGAGCAGGTCCAGGGTCCAGGTTCTTACAAAGCCAGGCGCAAAATATTTCCAGATTATTTCATATTTCTGCTCAATTTTACCACCTAAATGTTTCATTATCTAATTATCTAATTATCTAATACTAATATAAGATAAACATCACAACTACCTGGCAAAATGCAGATTAAATCGATCCTTCCATTTATTATTACTAATCGGTTCTAAACCCGCAGGACCCAAACGTAACCCCCCACTGAACCTTATCTGGTTCCTCAGACGTTTCTGAGACCTTGTGTTGAGTCTTTCCCGTCACTCCGGAGGAATTCCGGCCACTCTTCTTTAGAGAACTGGTCTAATCCAGCTACACTGGAGGGTTTTCCAGCATGAACTGCCTGTTTGAGGTTCAGGCCAGTGGGGATCAGGTCAGGCCTTTGACATGGCTGGGTTTAGATCATCCTCCAGCTGTATAACCCAAATGCGCTCCAGTCTTAGGTCACGAATCGACAGACAGACCGTTCTTCCGGATCTTCAGTTAGAGAACAGAACCCATGGTCCAAGTCGCGCAGGTCCTGCAGAAGCAGCCCCGGACCGTCGCACTACCACCACCATGCTTCACTGCTGGTATGTCCTTATGCTGGAATGCTGTGCTGTAACAGGATCCATGTCTTCCTAAGAGTATTGTCCTGACAGTTTCAGGGACCAGATATTTTAATATAAATGCAGGACGGGTCTCTGTGCTCCTTACGACTCTCACATGGAGACCATACCTGTCCAGCGTCTTTCTTATTGTGGAGTCGTGTCCACTGACCTTAAACGAGGCTAGTGAGGCTCACCAGCAGCTCTTCAGGCGTTCATCTGGGTTCTTCTGTGACCTCCTGGATCAGTCATGGATGTGCTCTTGGTGAGATTTGGGGAAGGTTCCACACTGTTCCAGATCCTCCATGTGTGGATAACAGCTTTCAGTGTGGTTCTCTGGAGTCCCAGAACCTCAGTGTCTCTGCAGCCCAGTTCCGGAACATGGTGCACATCATGTGCACCAGTTCAGATTCTCTAGCAGCCTCCTCCTACCGGACAGGTTCTACTGAAGTGGTGTTTAGGTTCTGCAGGTCCTTCAGTGAATATGTCTGGGTGTGGGGTGAGACTGGACGCAGTGGTCAGCTGAATTTGGTTAAGTGGTTGATTTGGTCTCTAACAGGACAGAAGAGCTGAGCGGCACTGTACCGTTTCTGTGGAATTGGCCTTTAAACTTTGATATATATTAATTTAAGATCTTCCACTGGACTGTGCTTCTGAGGAACCTGCACTTCCGGGGAACGAGTTTGATCGTACTCCTTGTGCTGTCACGTTACAGAGTGCGTTTCTCAAATCATCACGAATACATTAATTTCTGAAAACAGCCTGTACAAACGGCAGCACACATCGGATCACCATGTCACTGGGTCAGACTCTGTACTTCGTGTCCCGGAGGTCAGCATCATCAGAACCACATGTTCTCGAGTCACTGATGGTAAACAGGGCAGTCAGAACGCTCAGCCGCGCGGTCAGTACATCAGTAACTCTGGGAGGGTCTGTGACGGTAAACCCACACGGCGGCACGTTTACTGTTCACACCTACACATGACTGTATGTGGCAGAGTCAGGACAGGAGTTACAGTCGTGCTGTTACTGTGTGTACTGTACACCTCTACACCGCCGGGCAGCCAGCAGGGTCATCAGGGAGTGTCAGTTCATCCAGCCTGGGCTTTTATAAGGCCATGACCGATAACATTTCATCTGGAACGCGCCCAGATCCGTGGCCTCTTCTGCCTCGCCTCTGTTTAACTCGTTTAGCACCCTTACTCTTCTTCCTCCTCTGGGTTGGACTCTGTCCGTATATACGTGGTGTGGCGTTTGGACAGGTTCAGTTCTGACCTGAGTAATGCACCAGCGGGTCTGAGATTAACTCCACTGCATCATCCTCTGAACAGAAAGTACAGCAGGACACGACCCACAATGACCTTACTGACGGAACAGGCGAGCAGCTAACGGCATGCAGCAGCACTCCAGTACAGGCGCCGTCATGCTTCCTTCTAAACCAGGCCACTGAGGTCTGGGCTACGTCCTCCCTCTGACACTGACACAACCAGATACACAGGGCTGATCTGCTGATCAACACTACCGACGTCATCACTGGGGTAGGTGTGGAGTTTATTGGTTGAAGTAGTGGGCTGTGGTTGTAGTGTGGTGTAGCTGTTGTAGTGTGGTGTAGCTGTTGTAGTGGGGTGTAGCTGTTGTAGTATTGGGGTGTAGTTGTTGTAGTGTGGTGTAGCTGTTGTATTGGGGTGTAGTTGTTGTAGTGGTGTGTAGTTGTTATTGTGAGGTGTGGTTGTTGTATTGGGATGTAGTTGTATTGGGCTGTGGTTGTTGTAGTGGGGTGTAGCTGTTGTAGTATTGGGGTGTAGTTGTTGTAGTGTGGTTGTTGTAGTGGGGTGTAGCTTTTGTAGTGGGGTGTAGCTGTTGTAGTATTGGGGTGTAGCTGTTGTAGTGGGGTGTAGCTGTTGTAGTGGGGTGTAGCTGTTGTAGTATTGGGGTGTAGTTGTTGTAGTGTGGTATAGTTGTTGTAGTGGGGTGTAGTCGTTATTGTGAGGTGTGGTTGTTATAGTGGGGTGTAGCTGTTGTAGTATTGGGGTGTAGTTGTTGTAGTGGGGTGTAGCTGTTGTAGTATTGGGGTGTAGCTGTTGTAGGGTGGTTGTTGTAGTGGGGTGTAGCTGTTGTAGTGGGGTGTAGCTGTTGTAGTATTGGGGTGTAGTTGTTGTAGTGTGGTATAGTTGTTGTAGTGGGGTGTAGTTGTTATTGTGAGGTGTGGTTGTTATAGTGGGGTGTAGCTGTTGTAGTATTGGGGTGTAGTTGTTGTAGTGGGGTGTAGCTGTTGTAGTATTGGGGTGTAGTTGTTGTAGTGTGGTGTAGCTGTTGTAGTGGGGTGTAGTTGTTATTGTGAGGTGTGGTTGTTGTAGTGGGGTATAGCTGTTGTAGTAGTGTGGTGTAGCTGTAGGGAGGTGTAGTTGTAGTGGGATGTAGTTGTTATTGTGAGGTGTGGTTGTTGTATTGGGATGTAGTTGTTGTATTGGGCTGTGATTGTTGTAGTGGGGTGTAGCTGTTGTAGTATTGGGGTGTAGTTGTTGTAGTGTGGTGTAGCTGTTGTAGTGGGGTGTAGCTGTTGTAGTGGGGTGTAGTTGTTGTAGTATTGGGGTGTAGTTGTTGTAGTGGGGTGTAGCTGTTGTAGTATTGGGGTGTAGTTGTTGTAGTGTGGTATAGTTGTTGTAGTGGGGTGTAGTTGTGATTGTGAGGTGTGATTGTTGTAGTGGGATGTAGTTGTATTGGGCTGTGATTGTTGTAGTGGGGTGTAGCTGTTGTAGTGGGGTGTAGCTGTTGTAGTATTGGGGTGTAGTTGTTGTAGTGTGGTGTAGTTGTTGTAGTGTGGTATAGTTGTTGTAGTGGGGTGTAGTTGTTGTAGTGGGGTGTAGCTGTTGTAGTGGGGTGTAGTTGTTTTAGTATTGGGGTGTAGTTGTTGTAGTGTGGTATAGTTGTTGTAGTGGGGTGTAGTTGTTATTGTGAGGTGTGATTGTTGTAGTGGGGTGTAGCCGTTGTAGTATTGGGGTGTAGTTGTTGTAGTGGGGTGTAGCTGTTGTAGTATTGGGGTGTAGCTGTTGTAGTGTGGTTGTTGTAGTGGGGTGTAGTTGTTGTAGTATTGGGGTGTAGTTGTTGTAGTGTGGTATAGTTGTTGTAGTGGGGTGTAGTTGTTATTGTGAGGTGTGGTTGTTGTAGTGGGGTGTAGCTGTTGTAGTGGTGGGGTATAGCTGTTGTAGTGGGGTGTAGTTGGTGTATTTGGGTGTAGCTGTGTAGTGGTGGGGTATAGCTGTTGTAGTGGGGTGTAGTTGTTATTGTGAGGTGTGTTTGTTGTAGTGGGGTGTAGTTGTTGTAGTGGGGTTTAGCTGTTGTAGTGGGGTGTAGTTGTTATTGTGAGGTGTGGTTGTTGTAGTGGGGTGTAGTTGTTGTAGTGGGGTGTAGCTGTGTAGTGGTGGGGTATAGCTGTGGTAGTGGGGTGTAGTTGGTGTATTTGGGTGTAGCTGTGTAGTGACCGGTTCCATCAGGCTGCATGTTCCCTCCGCTGCTCACGGGGAGATCACACGGCCATCTGCAGACTCATAAGCCCCTGAATGTCAGTGGGATTTCAGAGGCGAATGAAATCCAGACTGGGAACGTCTTCCTTCTCCTCCTCCTCCTCCTCCTCCTCCTCCTCCTTCTCCTCCTCCTCCTCCTCCTCTCTAAGGCTGGCCGACGCGCGAGCGAGCAACGACAGCTGGTCGCATAGGAAACGGGTCAGGGAGTATTATTAGCCTCTCCGTCTCCAGCGCTGCCCGGAAAACAAACGGCTACACAGAGCAAACCTCTCTCTCTCCATCTCTCTCTCTCTCCCTCTCTCTCTCCATCTCCCTCTCTCTCCCTCTCTCTCCCTCCATCTCCCTCTCTCTCCCTCCATCTCCCTCTCTCTCTCTCCATCTCCCTCTCTCCATCTCCCCCATCTCCCTCTCTCTCCCTCCATCTCCCTCTCTCTCTCCCTCCATCTCCCTCTCTCTCTCTCCATCTCCCTCTCTCTCCCTCCATCTCCCTCTCTCTCCCTCCATCTCCCTCTCTCTCTCCATCGCCCTCTCTCTCCCTCTCTCTTCCTCCATCTCCCTCTCTCTCCCTCCATCTCCCTCTCCATCTCTCTCTCTCTCTCTCCCTCCATCTCTCTCTCTCTCCCTCCATCTCCCTCTCTCTCCCTCCATCTCCCCCATCTTCCTCCATCTCTCTCTCTCCCTCTCTCTTCCTCCATCTCCCTCTCTCCCTCCATCTCCCTCTCCATCTTTCTCTCTCTCCCTCCATCTCCCTCTCTCTCCCTCCATCTCCGTCTCTCTCTCTCTCCATCTCCCTCTCCCTCTCTCTCTCCCTCTCTCCCTCCATCTCCCTCTCTCTCCCTCCATCTCCCTCTCTCTCTCCATCTCTCTCTCTCCCTCCATCTCACTCTCTCTCCCTCCATCTCTCGCTCTCTCTCTCCATCTCCCTCTCCATCTTTCTCTCTCTCCCTCCATCTCCCTCTCTCTCCCTCTCTCTCCCTCCATCTCCCTCTCTCTCTCTCTCCATCTCCCTCTCTCTCTCCCTCCATCTCCCTCTCTCCATCTCCCTCTCTCTCTCCCTCCATCTCCCTCTCTCTCCCTCCATCTCCCTCTCCATCTTTCTCTCTCTCCCTCCATCTCCCTCTCTCTCCCTCCCTCTCTCCCTCCATCTCCCTCTCTCTCTCCCTCCATCTCCCTCTCTCTCTCTCCATCTCCCTCTCTCCATCTCCCCCATCTCCCTCTCTCTCCCTCCATCTCCCTCTCTCTCTCCCTCCATCTCCCTCTCTCTCTCTCCATCTCCCTCTCTCCATCTCCCCCATCTCCCTCTCTCTCTCCCTCCATCTCCCTCTCTCTCCCTCCATCTCCCTCTCTCTCTCCCTCCATCTCTCTCTCCATCTCCCCCATCTCCCTCTCTCTCCCTCCATTTCCCTCTCTCTTCCTCCATCTCCCCCTCTCTCTCTCTCCATCTCTCTCTCCCTCCATCTCCCTCTCTCTCTCCCTCCATCTCCCTCTCTCTCCCTCCATCTCCCTCTCTCTCTCCCTCCATCTCCCTCTCTCTCCCTCCATCTCCCTCTCTCTCCCTCCATCTCCCTCTCTCTCTCCCTCTCTCCCTCCATCTCCCTCCATCTCCCTCTCTCCCTCCATCTCCCTCTCTCTCCATCTCCCTCCATCTCCCTCTTTCTCTCCCTCTCTCTCTCTCCCTCATCTCACTCTCTCCCTCTCTCTCTCTCTCCATCTCTCTCTCTCTCACTCCATCTCCCTCTCTCTCTCTCCATCTCTCTCTCTAATCGAAGCAGGGCCGCATCAAACACTCAGCTAACCTGTTGATCTGGAGATAACCTGTGCTGATCTCACTCACTCATCCATTCTTCACGTGTTCACGCTTTCCTGAAGCCTGTTCCTCTCCAGGTCAGAGTCGGTCCAGTAGCACCACCTCCCTCCCGCTGAGCCTCCCTCTAGGGGGAGGTATTGGGGAGGTGCAGGGTGGTGGGGGGTGGGGGGTGGGGGTATTATGGTGGGAGGTAATGAACTTAAGCAGCCGAACCGAACTTCACCGCGATGCCGCAGGCGGAGTGTCCACTCCGTCTCACTTCAAACGCACTGCCCGATCCCATCACGCGTCCTGGCATTTCCTGAGCCCCCCCCGATCCCCCCACCCCGCCATTCCCCTTAGCCATAACGTAACGTCGCGGGACGCGACCGCAGCGCGCGCCAACACACGCAGCGTACATGCCCATAAGCACCACCGCGGACCGGACCTACTGGCCGTGCACCTACCCATATCTGCGAGTTGTCCTGCCGGTCTAGAGCGCTCCGTCGTGTGGCCACGGAAGCCGCATGGCACTCAGTCCCCGCGCGGTGTCGACCTCATCCGGCCGCTCCGGTCAGCTCGCACAGGTCCGGCAGCAGCAGCAAAACAGCCCCGCCGCGAGATGGAGGAGAGAGAGAGAGAGAGAGAGAGAGAGACGCAGGAGAGGAGGTGCACCTGCGCGCGAGCGGCGCTGCCAAGGTGGACCAAAAAAGTCTGTACCGTAATCCCGTAACAGCGACCTCAGTTCCGCAGCTGCGCCGAGCAACACGTCTCCCCGTGCACGCGACACCGAGCAGAGGGCGCGCTCATCCTCCTCGGTAAAGTACGGGAGAGGGAGAAGCAGAGCCGCTTCGGAACCGAGCTCGACCACACACTGACAGCCCGTCACGAGCGAATTATGCTGCTGGTACGCGCGCAGACCGGCGCCCGATCCATCGTCACCGAACACCACTGACGATACAGGGAACGGAACAGACCGCAGAGCTGAACCGGTCCGGTACCGTCCTCCGTCCTGGAGAAGCGTCGGTACGGTCCAGCAGGGCACGCGGGCAGCCGGACACACGCAGCTGGCGCGTCCCGATTCTTCCCTCCACAAAAACTCCTCTCGGAAACCGGAGACGGGCTCGGAGAGCTGGGCGAGCGAGAGTGCGCCACTGCGCTGCCGGAGCTCTAACAGGAGCGCTCGGTCTGATCCGGCAACTTCGCCCAGCGCGGTGATCGGAATGCCCTCTTCTGGTGGGAAGGAACTCCTGTAGCCTGCAGTGATTCCGACTCCCCAACACTCCCTCAACACACACTGATCACCCACAGCATTAACACCACCCACACGCACTGTCCGCTCCATCAGCTCCACACACCACATAGGAGCAGATTACAGACGGTGTATGTCCATATTACAGGACCACCACAGGACCACCACAGGACCCCCCCAGACCACCACAGGACCACCACAGGACCCGAAACAGAACCCCCACAGGACCACCACAGGACCACCACAGGACCTCCCCCAGACCCCCCAGACCACCACAGGACCTCCCCCAGACCCCCCAGACCACCACAGGACCACCACAGGATCACCACAGGACCACCACAGGACCCCCACAGGACCCCCCAGACCACCACAGGACCCGAAACAGAACCCCCACAGGACCACCACAGGACCTCCCCCAGACCCCCCAGACCACCACAGGACCCCACAGTACCCCCACAGGACACCCACAGGACCACCACAGGACCCCCACAGGACCCCCCAGACCACCACAGGACCCCCCAGACCACCACAGGATCACCACAGGACCCGAAACAGAACCCCCACAGGACCCCACAGGACCACCACAGGACCTCCCCCAGACCCCCCAGACCACCACAGGACCCCCACAGAAACCCCACAGGACCACCACAGGACCCCACAGTACCCCCACAGGACACCCACAGGACCACCACAGGACCCCCACAGGACAACCACAGGACCCCCACAGGACCACCCCAGACCAACCCAGGACCACCACAGGACCACCACAGGGCCTCCACAGGACCCCCACAGGACCCCCCCAGACCACCACAGGACCACCACAGGACCCCCACAGGACCCCCACAGGACCCCACAGCACCCCCACAGAGCAGGTAGTATGTGGGTGGAGGATCATTCTCAGCACTGCAGGGACACTGACGTGGTGGTGGTGTGTTAGTGTGGGTGGTGCTGGTGTGAGTGGATCAGACACAGCAGTGCTGCTGGAGTGTTTAGACACTGTGTCCACTCACTGTCCACTCTATTAGACACTCCTACCTTGCTGCTCCACCTTGTAGATGGACAGTCAGAGTCGATAGCTCATCTGCTGCTGCACAGTGCAGTGTTGGTCATCCTCTAGTCCTTCATCAGTGGGCACAGGACGCTGCCCCACAGGACGCTGCCCACAGGACACTGCCCCACAGGACACAGCAAACAGGATGTTGCCCACAGGATGCTGCCCCAAAGGACGCTGCCCACAGGACGCTGCCCCACAGGACGCTGCCCCACAGGACGCTGCCCCACAGGACGCTGCCCACAGGACACAGCAAACAGGATGTTGCCCACAGGATGCTGCCCACATGACGCCACCCAGAGGACACTGCCCACAGGCCGGTGCCCACAGGATGCTGACCACAGCCTGGCTGTACTACACCACAAACCTCTGTGTGAGAGGACCAGAACGTCACAGCAGAACCACAATGCTAAGGAGTCGTGTTTTCCAGTGAACAGTGGTCGTGGATGTTCTCTAAAGAACCGGTTCAGAACTTGTAATGGAAATAAAAATATGCTGCTTGGTGGACCGCTAACACGGCTAGTGTAGCTAAAACTGCTAATGCTAGAGAACCTAACTAGCATCCACTAGCCATGTGGTTGCTATAAGAGCGCTGTAGCCAATACTGCTAATGCTAGGCTAATGCTAGCCTAGCTAACTAGCACCCGTTTGCCTTGTGTAAGCTCTAAGTGAGCCTAAGTGAAGTATATTAAATGGACTTTATATATAAAATATATTTGCTTTTACCATGTTAAAGAAATCACTGCTTCACTGTAATGTCCCACAGGCACTGCTCCATGTTAGCCAGCTGGTACCAGATGCTAATAGAGCTAGGTTGTGCGGGAACATAGCTACAGTTACCAATGGCTTCTAGATGTAATCAAAGTCTATCAATCCCATACCACATACCATCGCCATCCAAAGAAAAACAAGTGTCTCCAAAATGGCAAAGACCCCATTCAGTTCTAATGAAAGTCAATGGAACCAGACGTCTTTCTGTTGATCCATTCATTATGAGATTCTCACACAGTGTAAACGGTGGTACACGATAATAACGCTGGGATGTGATTTCTGGGCCCACTGGACCCGACTGAAACCAAAATTCTGGAGCGCCTCTGAAAATAAACGTATTATGACGTCATGCGGTCTGAGAGGAATTACAGAGGCTCCACTATGAACCCAGGGCCTTAGTCACTTCACCCACACCCTAACTAGGGTACCTAACCAGGTAAGCTGCAGCACTGGTCTGCCTCCGGGTGGCGCTGTAGGAAACCAGTTTACCCAGTCAGTCTTTCACTGCCGCGCTGCTATAACTAATGTTGACTGTACCTCTGAACTTAGCTCATGTGAAAACGGCCCGGTGTGAAAGCGGACTCATCTCTCAGACCAAAGACAGAGGAAGAGATGGGGCTAAGACCTCCGCTCAGGTGTGGAAGATATTACCTGCCTGGGTAAGAAGGTAGCACCAGCACGGCTACGGTAAACAAGTTCACAGCCAGTCAGTAGCCAGCCAACATCGGACCCTCTGAATACCGGGGGAGTATTTCACACACTGTCTAGAATCATATGTCCAAGCCAAGAGTCGTTTTGGAAGCTGGGTGTAAAGCCTTAGATGGGAATTCACTGGAATGGAAAGTGTCAGTGAAATTCAGCCCGTTATTTATTTATTTATTTATTTATTTATTATAGAGAGAAATGTCTCGAGAGTTAGTTTAGATGATTAGTTCTGGGTGCTTCAGAGTTCTGAGGACTCTTATGGTGATGGCATGGCTAGTCTCCTGGGGGATGTGTGTGAGAGCGGGAGGACTGAGCCGAGCTGAGAGCGGAGAGAAAGACGTGAGCTGAGCTGTAGATAAACGTACGTGCGGCTGCGTCCAGCTGGACAATAAAGCACCGCAGTGTGTGATGTGCCTCCTTCAGTAGGTTGTGGAGAAACGTCAGTCCGAGGTGGGGGTGGTGAAATCTGTAATGCAGATATAAAGCTGTTTTATTTTCTAATAGAGGAGAGGACTGAGACTTCGGTAGACGTGACCTTGATAACAACAGAGCAGACATAACTCTGTTCATTAGTACAGCATCTCACATGGTCCAAAACCCTTCTCAATGATGGAACACCGTCTCCACACCACACAGTATTCCTAAACCAGTTCTCTGTGAGGTCTGGAGGCGTGTAGTATGTCAGACATGTCCACCACTGTGTCCTGGCAGGTCTCTCTAAAACCGAGGACTGCACCAGACCAATCCGAATGACCTCATGTACATCTTAATGACTGAAACATGCAGACATATGTAAATAAAGACAGGATACGATTGTGATGATGTGAGGCATTGCACACATCACAGAATACCTAAAGATTATGCATACTTACCTGTACACTGCTCAGCCGTATGGATATAGGTCAAAAGGCAAGTGTAGGGTTCACCTTAGCTTTACCTACCTGGGGGAGTCCAATCTCTGTAGAAGAGAAGGGGAGAACAGACCAGGTGGGACAGAGCAGACTGAGGTTGTAAGCTTCTAGTATCACCTCAGTCCACTAATGGTTTAGCCCAGGGGCGGGGCAACCTGCTCATATGTGGTGCTATTGGAGGTACTGGGGATAAGAGAGAATTGTTATCAAGACAGACCTGAACTAGATCCACATGACTTGGCAGTTATTAGATCTAAAGCCTCTAGCTGGTAGAGATTATTGTTTTCGTTTATTTTCCTGAATGTGTGCGCGTACTTGTAAATATTGTAAATATGTAAATTATCTTTGTTGGTGTGTAAATAAGGGTGAAGGGAAAAGGACTCTTGTGGAAATCGCACTTTTTCCAGGCTACTTGCCCGACACTACCCATAAAGGGCGCCCCCAACTACGACATACTGTCCGGTCGAGGGACGAGCTTTATCACAACGATATAGAATGAAAATAAGACTTTATAAACTTTAATATGACATTTTCATGCTAACTGTAGAACCTCATTTTCCTGAGTTTAACATATGTGCTGAATTCACTGTTTATAAACAGAGGCCTTTAAGACACCAGATGTACAGTTTACACAGTGTACAATAAAATCAATATTAAACAACATTAACAGATAAAACATCAATAACAGTCATATTGTCATAAGTCATGAGTTGTGTAAGGCTGTAATGTTAAATATTCCAGAGTATGGAATGGTTTTCACGTTTCCCAGCTTTCTAAAGCAGGTGGAGCTGCTGTATTAGCCCCACTGAGGATCCTCTGTGTTTAGCTAGCGTTAGCAGCTGAAGCTAATCCCAGTGTAGTGAATCCTTTACTCTCCAGATGGAGATGAAGCTCCACCAGCTCTATGATACTCCAGTAAGAGCTCCAGAGTGTACACTAGGACCGGATGATGATGTTCTGATCCATATGTGTAGAGTTATTACTCTGTAGAGAGCATTACTACCTCAGGAGTGTTTCTGCTCATATTAACACTCGACAGAGAAAAATAAAAGCTGGGTTTGGTTCTCCACACGGTTCTGTGTACATGTGTGCATGTGCGTGTGCGTGTGGAGAGTTTACTGTAGCCAATAAGCTAAATGATGTGTTAGCTAGCCTGTTAGCATAGTTAGATGTTTTAGAGTGAGGTAAGGACCAGTAAAGTGGTTAACCCCAGTGATTATAATGGTTCTGTCTCCCATTAGGACCATGAAGTTCTGTTGGTTCCTGTGTGGGTTCTTGGCTCTGCAGTGTGTATGTGGATGCAGTGAACTCTGCAGGTACAGGTGAGTCGGGTGTAAATCAACCACACTGAGTTGTGGAGGTGTTGATCTGGGAAGCCCGTTTCCAGTATAACTCTGGACTGGTGTTAAATCCTGTTTGGTCAGCGCAGCGCTGTCACACATACTGCCATACCGCTCAGCCCTAACGAATCCTCATTCATGAATCCTTACTATCAGTGATTTAACCAGGCGCTGGACTGTTTCATTAGCTCCACTGTCATACACCTCAGAAGCTCCATCAACTACACCACCCTAATAAAAACCACCAGGTAAGGAAACAAGTGTAAAGTCAAAGACGAGATCTTCCCCTGCTGCTCTAAAGAGAACTGAGGGCTCCATGTGCGGGGCCACACTAAGCCTCGTAGATGAAAATGGCAGCATGGCAAAATTCGAACTCTGCAGGCAATTCCTGATAGCACCGCAGTCTGCGCTCCTGAGATACGACCACAGCAGACATACTACTGCTGGGAAACACCGCACGGGCTGTGCATCTCTAAAAATACATCACACTCTTTAAAGCGGGTCCAGAGGAGCGTGTGACGAGGTACCAGGGCGCTGGACACAACCAGCCACACGCGACAGAGGCTTTACAGCCCGGGAGCTGGAGGGGGCTCCAGCAGTGATAACTGTCAGACCA
Organism: Prochilodus magdalenae; assembly: GCA_024036415.1. NCBI lineage: Eukaryota > Metazoa > Chordata > Actinopteri > Characiformes > Prochilodontidae > Prochilodus > Prochilodus magdalenae. The sequence goes on from JAMWET010000890.1 coordinate 144,356, forward strand.
CCAAATATCTGAGGTAACAGCACCTTCTGAGGACGGGGGTCTGCTGCTGTCCTCAAGGCTGCTCCTGCTGTGCCAATATTTATCCTCTTTCATCTGTGAAAACACCTGACACAGGTAATCAGGGTGTACAGGAGGAGTACTATAGACCAGAATGTCCCTGACAGCCTGTTCTAATAGCAGCCAGTGGTCCTTCAGGCTCATCTTCAGGGCCCAGTTCTTTTACCAGGTACGATTAAACCCGCTCATACGGTCCAGCAATGACAAACACAGACCTGCGTGAACACAGTGGGCGTGTGCTCAGACCTCAGAGTTCCACCCCAGACTCCGCACATGCCCTTTCGGTTGGGGTGGTGGATAATGACTGTGTCCTATAAGGCTGGTCTTGAGGCTCCATCTCAGGGAATACAGCTTTGCAGCCCGATTGGGTTTGTTAGACTGCTTCTACAACCTCCAGTCAAGATCTGCCGGAGTCAAGGTCACTGGAGCCGTAATACGGAGCGCTACAGGATTCTGGGAATGTTAAACTCCGACGTCTTGGCTTTGACAGAGCGTGTTATAAACAACCTAAAGCTTTTAATGTAAACTTCAGGATCCCCGTCGAACCCCTAGGAAACATACGGACGAAGAAACAAAAATGATTCCAGTTAAATAAAGTTTCAGTATTTTCATTCATCTGTTTTACATCACCTCACATCAGTGTTCCCAGTGTGTTAGTATTTGTATTGTGTTGTACATGAACACATCTAATCACAAAGACAAACACACAGCAATAATGTACAACAAGCACGAAGTATTCAACCAAACACACACCAATTATAACTCTGCTTTACCGGCCCTGCAGAACCAATTACAGTCAGTTATACAGTATACAGGATAATCTTTCATGCGTTAGACCCTTACACGCATGTGTGTATATATATGTGTATATGTGTATGTATTTATATGTATATATATTATCATTATTATTCACTACTGTCAGTAAAGCACTCTGAGCTGCCAACATTATTAAAGGTACTCTATAAATAAACATTATTATTATTATTAGTAGTAGTAGTAGTAGTATTAGTATTATCATAATTGTTATTATTATTATTATTATTATTATTATTATTAATATTATAATTATCGCTTTACTATTATTATTATTATTATTAGTAGTAGTAGTAGTATCACCATTGTTGTTATTATTATTATTATTATTATTATTATTATTGTCATTATTATTATAAATATTAATATTAATAGCAAATGTTCAGGTAACATCTTCTCTTACCTGGAGTGAGTAAAATGAATGAGAGATCATCTCTAATGAAGCTTCATACTTATATAATTAATAATTATACTATACTAGCCTATAATGATACTACTTATATCTGATTTATATTGATCACTAGTACTAAATAATAACTATCATTTTAATAATAATAAATTATGCTGAGAAGTTGATTAAGCCACACATTTAAAGTCAATCAGGAGAATCGGAGAAAGAGCCACCTAATTCCCCACTTTCAACCGAATAAATCCTGCCCCCATGTGGCGGCGCTTATATGACACTACAGTCTGTTCTTTTGTAAACCAGGTACGGCATTTCCCTGATCAAACGGTGTCAGCACCACGCACCCGCTGAAGATCCGAATGATCCAGAGTGTGGGCTGAACACGGCATGAGCCCTGGTAGTAGACGATGGACCGTACTCCAGCACATCCAGTCGGGTTTGAAGCTGCAGCCGGTTGCTTCAGTGATCTATATGTGGATCCTCTCTGTGAAACACTCAGTCCTGTAACGGTTCATGAATAAACAAAGGTCAAGCGCACGACCCTTTAATGGTACTTCACGTCAGGGTCGTAGCCATTATTTGAAGAACTGCCTGCGCCTGCCCTTTGCAGCCTTTCTAATTAGACATAATGGGCTCTCGAGCTCTAATATGTGCTGCACTGTACCCAGCTACTGACAGTGAAGCCCGCCGTATCAATCATCCTAACCCAGTCACTCCGCAGCAGCACTGAGGCGCAGGAGGAGAGAGCGCAGGAGCCTGTATGGTAGATATGAAGCAAGGCAAAGCCATCAAGCCTCCCTCTTTTATTCATCTGACAGAACCACACACGGAACCACACACGGTGGGGGTGATATCATTACCGTGGTAATGCACACGTGCATGTGTGTGCTGAGTATACGTGGACACATGGACAGTTTCGTCCAACAGCCAGTTCATTATCCTTTACACTCCCAACATCAGAAGAAGAGCTGCCCCGGCGCATGGGCCAGGGCGTAGCTATTCTTCTGATGATCAGAGTAACTGCAGCACCGTATAGGGTGGAGCGAGACCTTTTAACCTTGCTCCACCTTTAATCTGGAAGTGCGAATGTTCCGAACTGTTCCAGAAGACGTGTAGGGATGTAGGGATGTTTCGGAATGTTGAAAGCAGCCTTGAGCTGTACTTCAGGAGCAGACTGTCAGTAGGGCACCCATGACCACCGAAGAGAGTCGCCACTGTGTTATACAAGCCGGCCGTGTGTGCGGAGTGTGGGGTTGTGAAACGTTTGGCGACTATTGTGTGTACACTGCAGCCGGAACTGAGCCGGGTGACTATCAGGAATACAATGTCGTAATTATGTGAAAAGCTCTTTTCCATCCCGCCGTTCCGTATGTCTGACATATTCTGATGTAGATTCGGAATTTCAGGCTTTCCTGTGGGTGGACAGAAACCCCGCCAGTGTCTCTGTTAGAGAATGACTCATGTCCATCCGATAAATACAACCAGAGGAAACAGAGTCTGCTGCTGGGGCTCGATTCTCCAGCATACTGGACACTTGAAATGGAATACTGGCAGTGGGGTTAAAACAGGAATGAGGAATTCCGACCTGCAGGGACGGGCTCCTCTCTGTGCTGAGGTGTGTGTGATCTTTGGCCAACTATCGTTAGCTTATCTCAAACATTACAGTCCCAGACTCAGAACAGTCGTGTTTGGGTCTGTAGTCTGCTGCCCAAGCTAATGCTAAGTTAGCGGTTCATGCTACAGATCCATGGAGGAGGTTTAATGCCAGCTCAGTGTGAATCATTAACATCTATCATTTAGCCAGAACCTGCACCGGTGTGAGTGGATCAGACACAGCTGTCCACTCACTGTCCACTCTATTAGACACGCCTACCTTGCTGCTCCACCTTGTAGATGGACAGTCAGAGACGATAGCTCATCTGCTGCTGCACAGTGCAGTGTTGGTCCTCCTCTAGTCGCAGGACACTGCCCCACAGCACTGCTGTGTCTGATCCGCTCACACCAGCACCACACACACTAACACCACCACCACCACGTCAGTGTCACTGCAGTGCTGAGAATGATCCACCACCCACATCATACCTGCTCTGTGGGGGTCCTGTGGGGGTCCTGACCATTGAAGAACAGGGTAATACAGTACACAGAGAAACAGATGGACTACAGTCTGGACCTGCACACCTACAGAGAGTCCTGTATGGTCAGTGGAGCTGATGGAGGTACAGGGAGTGTAGATAGGTGTGTCTGTGTGTAGTGGTGTTCACTGGTAGCCGTGTGAGGAGGACTCCGGGGAGTCGGCTGTTTGTTTTTATCGCTCCTCAGGATGATCCCGCATGAGAGGAGTTAGCCTCGAGGCTGTTTGGCAATAAAAAGACAAACCACTGTTTTTGTTTTTGTTTACCTTTTCCTCTTCGGCTGGCTGTGCAAATGTTTGGCACAACAACACTTCCTGCACCGTGGTACAACACAACAACCGGAGAAGATCCACAGCTGGGAGGAAGTGAAGCTGAAGCCGGAGTGTTCTCCCGCTATCCAGCAGGCATCCTCACCAAGCCGCTGATCTGGGTCATGCGTGTTAGGACAAACTCTCTAATGGCCAGAGGAAGAAATCATCACGGAACCGGTTCTGTTCTGGTTTGTGCGTGTTCGGCACACTTCCACCGGAAATAAACAGGCCTGGAACCTGAAAGGTTCAATTCCAGCTGGAACCAAAGAGTAGTGGGTTCTTCAGCACCAACCCTGACAACATCCATGGGCATGTCAGTTGTTGAGGACAGAGAAGGCAACAATGGTGCCACCCAGTGGTCTGCTGGAGCACAGCTTCTACGTCTCTAATCTCTAATCTCCAGTGGTTGATCCGTGTTGCTGTCTGGATATAAACACACTGGAATACCAGCCCAAACACTCGCAGGTCATCTATACGCTCCACCATCTTGGTAATGTTGTGCAGCGCCCCCTGCCCGCTGATGTTGAATCTTTTCACGTTTTTGTGGTTCCTGGTGCAAACGTAGGCTGGTAGGCTGAGGTAGAGAGGGAAGTTTCATCATCAGTTCCAGGTGCCCAGCTGGCGCGTTCTGGCATACACGACCATGCTAAGTGGGAGGGGGTGGAGACACAGAGGCAGTAAGGCTAGTACCATTGTGTTATGCTGTGTATGTGTTGTTGAGAGACTTCCATTAACGGTGGCAGCGGACGCAGCAGCTAAACGGAGGCACACGTCTTGAGTACATGCTGAAAGGACGTTTACCATCAGAACAGCACAGACACACCGCAAAGTTTACAGCCATGTTCTCTCAGCACCCGTCCAGGGTGTCTCCTGCCGTCTGCCCAGTGAGAACTGGGATAGGCTCCAGCACACAGGAGGATGAGCAGTGCAGATGATGAATGGATGAGGAGATGTACTCTCAGCTGGAGTGAAGTAACTCACCTGTTGTCATGATTTCAGACCGGCCCAGTCTGGATCGGCTCCTGCTAGCTGCTGCTCCTCCCCGTCTCCACACTCCACATCTGCCAGCAGCTTGTTTATGGACTCAGAGATGGTGAGATGGTGGGAGGTGCTGGGCACCAGCAGTCAGTCCTCACCTCACTAATCCGACTGTACGAAGAGAAGTTAGGGTTAGGGTTTAGCCAATCAGTAACATCTGCTCTGGAGCCATTTTCCACACATGGAACGAGACACTCCCTGCACTGTAGCACCTCCTCCCGATCTATGGATCCCGTCACTCACACCCCACAGGGGTTTATAGCCCCATCATCCTCATGCAGCGCCACCTGCAGGAGCCTGAAGGTACTACCACATTAAACACAGTGTTAGCTGAAGGTATTTAATTATTTCTGTGTGTGTGGAGATGACTGTCGATGCAGCTCGTTTGATCAGTGTATGTTGATCTAAATTAGCTTGTTTTAGGCTTGATCTTCGGCTGATCTCATAAATTAGTTTATTATGCAGCCACAATGTCGGAAAAAATGTCATACAGAGGTCTCGACCTGTTATCAGCCCAGGTGACAAGGTATCAGGCAGGGCCCACGTGTATTTCCCTCTCTGACAGACGGGATTCTTTGTGGAACCTGCGTCAGCGTGCAGTAGATTTATGATTATAGCTCTGCACTGACTAATTCAACTGATGGCTCTCATCAGCTTTTGGATGTCAATGAGACACGTCCAGTTCATGCACAGCAGGCTTTTAGACCCGGCAAGGTCACGTTAAAAATGACATTTACTCGTACCGCTGATTAACCCCATGTGCTGCAGAAGGTGGCCGAGCTGCTTGACTAGCCAGCCATAAAAGTCACCACGCTGAGCACTTACAGGACGCAAACAGGTGATTCAAATTTCCAGGGATGTAAAGAATCTGAGTAAATGATTTTACAACACACATGTTCGCATCCAGTCACTCCATCGATTCTCTCCATTCGTTTGAAAAGTCCTGATAGGAGCTGCACTGAATGTGAAAGGAGGTCTGAATTACTGCACTCCCTCCAAGGCCAAACAGCACTTCGGCAGCTCTGCATCTGAGGCTGCTCACTGGCTGGGCGCAGAGCTGATTTGGAGAGAGTGGTGGCATTTAGAGTGGCAGAATGACTGTGAATCTCTCATTAAGGACTAGCCATGTAAACAGCTAACAGCTCCATTAGCATGGGCTCAGAAGCGCCCTGAATAAATAAAGGCACGCAGATTAGGAGCACACTTCAGAGTGGAGTGGTCCGTAAACTCGAGCTGGAGAAATGCATTCCGAGCCAAAACGCACCATCTCCGCTCAGGAATGTTATCTGTGTTTGTATATGCCTGACGAGTAAATGCCAAAATTGGCTTTCGCAAAGCCCTTAACAGCTCTGGCAGGGCGAGCCTTTTCCAGTTTCCCCACCTTTCCCCACCAGCTGTCAGAAGCATCCCTGCACACTTAAGCTCCCTCAGTCGTGCAGGGACATTTCAGAATAGGAAAAGTGTTTGAGAAGGGCTGCGAGCAGAGAGAGCGCTCAGCTGTCAGGGTGCAAGAGTCCGTGAGGGGGGCTCCGGATGAAATGCTTTACTTTACGGATTGTATTCCTCTCCACTGGGCCCGGAATTGCTCATCCTCCTTCTGTCACTCTGTGTCCGACGGCCCTGCCAAGCGGAGTGACGTCTCCCATACACAAACAAGTGAAGGATGAAGCTGCTAATCAGCAGATGGGAGCCGCACTGGGCTCTAGAAAGGCGGGGGAATGTGGCCGGTGCGGATGTGCTCACACTTTACGCTAGTAGCTGTCACTGGCTTACGCTAATGAAGCGTGTAAGAGGGGACTAGCCCTCCGAATGCACAGGCCACCAGCACACAACCTACAGGCCAGGGTATCCAGCCACTTGCTGCTCCCAGAGGTGGGGGGCCGGGGGTTAGGGGACGTATTCTGCCTATGTCGTCTAAACGGACTGTATCCCCCATAGGGATCATAAACAAACTCATTTTCCAGGAGCCTTTCCGAGGTGATTAGATACAATACAGTCCCACCGCATTCGGAAGAGGAGATCCTGGAGATATTAGAGAGATATACAGTGTATAAAGGTAAAGAGGAGAGAGAGACCCCTCACAACCGTGTGAGACCACCAGAACTGTCATCAGACAAACAGCATCACTGAGAGAGAGAGGAGAATGCCAAGCTGCTCCAGATCCGAGAACCTCCACAGGTGTTTCTTCCACTGTGAGGAGACACCTCAATGGAGGTCTGAAAGGAGGTGTAGCTGTTCAAGAAGCTCCTCCCTCAGGAAAGGAGACCCACACATCCAACAGAGGACCCGAGGGTGTTCTCAGAGCAATGGACTGACCACCTCAGAGTCCAGAACCTCAACACCACTGATTGTGTTAGGGTTTTGGGGTACAGACCTCTGACTGAACTGCTCTTCTTTCTTCCTCACACTGAAACCTTTTGGTCATGTGACCTGATCTTAAATTAGTGAAGGTGGTCTCAGATCTTTACACAAAGCTGTATATCTGAAACACACAGGGCAGTATTATATTCCACTGGGGAACAGTATTCCATTAGGGAAGGTTTGGATAACCAGCATGGATGATGTCTGTAAGGTTCATGTATGTGCCTTCTATATACTGCATGCCTTAACATCGTGGGACAGTGTTCAGCTAGCGGTGCTCATTCTGAACCATCTGAAAATCATCTGATCCAAAGTTTTCAAATGCAGGTTTGGCCCACACCTGAACCAGGAACGTGTTGAGTGAACTAACATCTCAGCAAAATATATCAGATGGGTATGTTGGTACATAGAATAGAACTCTGGAGGCACAACACCTCAATCTGTTTAATCATGCCTTTCAACAGTTCAGTCTACAGCTCAGTCTACAGCTCAGTCTACAGCCCAGTTTACAGTCTACAGCCCACAGCTCAGTCTACAGGTCAGTCTACAGCCCAGTCTACAGTCCAGTTTACAGTCTACAGCCCACAGCTCAGTCTACAGGTCAGTCTACAGCCCACAGCCCACAGCTCAGTCTACAGGTCAGTCTACAGCCCAGTCTATAGGTCAGTCTATAGTCCAGTCTACAGCCCACAGCTCAATCTACAGGTCAGTCTACAGTTCAGTTTACAGTCTACAGCCCACAGCTCAGTCTACAGTCCAGTTTACAGTCTACAGCTCAGTCTACAGGTAGGTCTACAGCTCAGTCTACAGTCCAGTTTACAGTCTACAGCCCACAGCTCAGTCTACAGGTGAGTCTAGTTTACAGGCTACAGCCCACAGCTTAGTCTACAGCCCAGTCTACAGTCCAGTTTACAGTCTACAGCCCACAGCTCAGTCTACAGGTGAGTCTAGTTTACAGGCTACAGCCCACAGCTTAGTCTACAGCCCAGTCTACAGTCCAGTTTACAGTCTACAGCCCACAGCTCAGTCTACAGTTCAGTGTACAGCCGAGTCTACAGCTCAGTCTTTCTCTCTCACTATCTTTCCCTATCTCTCTCTTGTCTCTCTTTCTTCTTTCTCTCCCTCTTTTTTTCTATCTCTCTTCTCTCTCCCTCTTCACTCTCTCTCGCTCTCTCTCTCCGCCTCTCTCTCTCTTTCTCTCTCTCTTCACTCTCTCTTCACTCTCCCTCTCTCTCTCTTCATTCTCTCTCTCTCTCTCCTATGTGATGGTGACACTGTGGAGGTCTCTGTTCTAAAGGGTTTATGTAATGCTGTGTAAATTTCAGAACGCGGTCAGAGTTACTGTATCCAGAAGCTGCTGAGGGAACAGTCCTGATTGGACAGAGCTGATTCCAGACAGCGTAGACAACCTGCAGTACAGCTTTTCCACTAGCTTGGGCAAAGAATCCAGTTTCCACTATTCTCCACTAATAAACACCAGACGCCTGTACTCATCCGGATCATCCCCACAAACAGTGAACCGGCTCCCTGAAACCAGCGCGTAGCTGAACGCTGCAGGCAGCTGTTATTCATCCACAATTCACCCGCCTGTATGATCCCACTACGGCCTGCTGAGCTGCACACAGCCTGGTGGAAGATTTGGAATACAAGAATTCCACAGGATCTGGGTGACTGTCCACTGGTAAGTGTTTGTTAGACCTGAAACTCCAGTGCTGATGGACTACCTCCGGAGGAGGGAGGGTTTTTAATGGGCCCTTCCTTTAATATATCCAGTATGTTGGACCCTGGCCGGTCAGCGTGCACTTCCAGAGTGTGCATTTGGAGTCCATTTCAGATGCACGGAAAGGTACGTGCCACAGCGGAGAGTGTTTCTAGCTTTCCCAGTGAGCTCACCGGCCTCTCCTGCACCCATGCCAGCTGTGCAGCAGCACACACTGATCTGTGTTTCTTTCTCTGGGTGCGATTTCAGGTTATTATAGTTCACTGGAACATCACATCTTTGATTACTGGCAGCGACATTTCCACAGGGACCATCAATCTCCCTGGCAACAGCACTAATGTGCGTGCATATCTCCACTGCTCCTTGAACATTGCCTTAGCCTCTCACCTCCCCCTGTGGCAATATCTTCTGGCATCTCGGCACTTTCTCTGCTTCCCTTTCAGGAGTGTGTTGAAGCTAGCTCTGCGAGCTGCACTGAGCTGCTGATTATTTCCTGGAGTAATTAATTGGGGAGTGACGCTAGGACTTAGCCACTTGGTTTCTGAATATTTAAACACTTACAGCTAATGAGTGTTTTGAGTGGGGACCTGATGTTTTGACTCATGTTAATTTTTATCAGTTCATGTTTGGTATTTGTCTGTCTTCATTTGCTTCAGTTTCAGCGTCTGCAGCCGGGGCCGTAGTTTACTCTGGATTAGCATGTGATATTCGTAGCATCTTAACTTGAAAGCACTGCAGGGGATCTGGCTACATCCGAGAGGAGCAGCTGTGCTTAACGCAACTATAGCCGTGTTTACATGTGCACCAAGGGCTCGACATTACCAACACATAAACAGAGGAAATGGTGAAACTCATGTGATTCCACCTGCAGCATCACGGCCCGTCTTCAACCTGCTGCACTCCCTTCACTGGCTTCCTGTATCTGCAGCAGATCTAAAGTCTGATGGCTACAAAGCCAATAACGGACTTCCCTCTCCCTCCAGTGGTGAAGAGTTGATCTGTACCTCGAGCCTTTTGAGCTTTGAGTACAGCTCGGCTTGACCCACCATCCTTAAAGATGCATGGAAGACAAGCTTCCGGAATTACTGGCTGTCCGAACAGCAGACAGCAGACTGAAGACCATCTTTGTGTGGAGCTCCTAAGTGAGCACAGATCTCAGAAATGCCCTGCTGAAATGCGTCGTGCTGCACTCATGCTGCTCTTAACTGCTTTCTAGGTATCAGCACTGGCCAGGCGTTACTAGGTAGTGCACTTCAGCTGTATTTGAGCCTGTCCTCCTCCTCCTCGGTATCAGCACTGGCCCTTGTTCTGGCAGTGATTGAGCTGAAGGGGAGTTTGGACTCTAATCTGTCTGTACTAGCTAGGATACACGCTCTGATGGAACACTAAGCAGAACGTTGTTCTGGATAACAGTGTCTGCGAAGCATCACAGATGTACACCACCCATTTGAAACTCAACCACAACAGGTGCCGTAGTCCAAACACATTAACCACTCAAAACAGCAAAACGTCATTTAGACATTCGAATAAATAAGGCACTAGACGAGACTGAGATGCGCTGCCTGGTGGGCTCGAGCCATAATGACCACCAGACACCTTCAATGGCTTAACAGCCTTAAAGGGCACATAGACAGCCACAAGGTAAAACAGAATGCAGAAGACTAGGACGATACAGGGGGCGGTAAATGTGTGTGGCATACAGGGTTTGTAGTTTTGGAATCGCCTCTGTAAGTGCCGAGTTGCATGGATGTGAAGTTTCACTGTGTAAATAGAATTCAGAGCTGTTTGTGCATTCTGCATCCAGCCCTATGCCCAGCACCCGGGGGCAGTTGAGGATTAGGTGCCATGCTCAAGGGCACTTCAGTTGGGTGATGTCCTGTCTGTTCAGGGAATCAAACTGGTGATCCTCCGGGGCTCCTGGGTTCCTAACCTCTGGCCCCCGAGTGCCCCCAGCTAGCCATGCCAAGTCTTGGTCAACCTAGCCTCAGATTGTGAGATTAAAACACGGCCAGTATGAGCTGGGTTGAGCGGTAGATCACTCCACTGAGCTGTTACTGTATTTCCTAGTGATTCCAGCAAAGGGACATCTGTGATGTGGAGACATCAACACAGACAAGCTGTTCAAACGGTAATAGTCCAGATCTATTTTAGTGTAGATCCATAAACAGAGAAGCTCGGAGCTCATTACTCAATAATTACAGTACCGCTGTGGCTAAAGTGGGAGCAGCGTCTCGTCTCCCTCAGAGAGCCGGCAGTGTGTGGAAACTCGGCGTAGTGAAGGCAGTGCTGGCACGCATGTAAACAGGGCTATAAATGAACCAAACCCTTCAAAGTGAGGGTTCAGAAAAGCCTTCAGTGTGTGGTATAGGAATAGTGAAAAACCTGTACCACACGGGGAGATTATAATTACTACTGAAAGGTTCTTAGGGGAACCGGTACTAACTCTTTATTGGAGCCCCAGAGCCATTGTGACCCGCCACTATTAGAGCTAGGCCTAACCCTGAACACACCTTCACCGTGAGGCTAGTTTCTACTCGCACCCTCCTGGTATGCTAATGCTGATACGTGGGGCTGGTTACAGATAAACTGCACCCTGATTTGGTGGTCGATAGGAGAAACCAGCTGCAGTTGTGGGAGGAGTCAGCTCCATCAAGAGGACAGCCCCATCAAGCTGGAAAGGTCTTGCATGCATTTTACAACATGTGATGTTCAGCCGTCCGCAGAGCATCTAGCCAATGAGGACTGAGCTCTGTCTTTATTAAGCTGGCTCTAAGAACCTCAGCAGCTCTGTGTCTATAAGACTATGAGGTCATCATGACGTGAAGCTGGCGATGAAATATGATTCCTCTGTCTTGCCCTGAGTGTACTGGTAGCTAATCTGTATGTATAAGGTCTCCTGTGCAGCTCCTGAAGCCCTGGCCAATGGGAGAGTTGGCATGGCTGGATCTACATACACACCAACAGAGAAAGTGTTCTGCTTTTCTGTGTTATTCCTTTCATGTGCTAAGGAGCTTTCAAGCTCAGATACACAGAACACACACAGCCCATTTCAACCAAAACAAACCTGGTTCTGGAACTCGTTCTGTTCAGGTGCGGTAGAACGTTGGTACCGCTCAGGGAACCAGTCTGGATTTGCACGAATTTTTGACACCAACGATAATCAGAGGATACGACACTAATGTCAGCAGGGGGCGCTGCACAGACAGTAGTGCCAAGATGACGAAGCGTGTAGATGACCTGCGAGCGTTTGGGCTGGTATTCCAGATGTGTGTTCATATCCAGAAAGCAGCACAGATCAACCACTGGAGATACAAAGACGTAGGAGAGGTTCTCCAGCAGACCACTGGGGGCACTATGGATGCCTTGTCTTTCCTCAACAGCGGACACACCCACAGATGACGTCATGGTTTGTGCAAAGACCTATCGTTCTTTGGTTCCAGCTGGGAATGAAGTTTACAGGTTCTAGATGGATTTATTTTTGGAAATGTGGAGAACGGCTCCACATTAGGTCTGCGGAACGGAACCTGTTCCACGGCTAACAGGAGAAAGCCTTTAGCTCTCTAAACCCGACCCCAGTTAGGCTGCAGTGTTAGTGTACGTGTCTCTGTTCACGCTAAAGCTGACCCGCCTCTCCACCTGGGCCTCTTGCGGTGATAATAGGACGAGTGTGCTCTAGGGGCATTGCGGAACCTGTTGTTGCCGTGTATGTGACTGTGTGGAATCCAAAAGCAGATCCTGAAGGTTCCAGCTGCGGAGTGATGAGAGGATGAGAGGGACTGTGAACATGCAGTAATATGTGTAGATTCAGACGTGGTAGCCATTGTTCATCACCGCAGCGCTGAGACGGGGCACACCTGTTCACATCAGGCTAAATTATCGGCTTTGCTCAGCAGACCCATGCTAATTACACCACGGTGATACATCAATGTGGATTGATTCAGCTTCGCTCTGTGGAGCACAAAAAGCCCTTTTAATCATTTCCCCATCTAACCCTATTGGAGGCTTAGCGTCTTCAACAAGGCTCCTGCAATAAGCTACGCCAGTCCCCGAGTAATTGCATCGAGGTTCCAGGGCTGATTAGAGGTGTCCTATCAGTCTCCAAGGTCGCCCGCGGTTTCCTACCGCCCGCGTTTTCATCTTCACCCAGGGGTGCTGTTAAATAAGGAGGACAAGGCTCTGTGTTAGTACTGCGGCATCGGAGGTAGAGAGAGCCAGTGGTTCCCTCAGGAGAACCTACATTAAACCAAGGTCAGCCTGTTAGCCCTGTTTCACCAAAAGAACCCTGGTTCTTATACGGGTTCCATTCA
>JAMWET010000890.1:165000-187500 GCA_024036415.1 Prochilodus magdalenae
CCAGTGTGAGGGATGTCAGCAGTGTGAGGGGTGCCAGCAGTGTGAGGGATGTCAGCAGTGGGAGGGGCGTCAGCAGTGTGAGGGATGTCAGCAGTGTGAGGGATGTCAGCAGTGGGAGGGGCGTCAGCAGTGTGAGGGATGTCAGCAGTGTGAGGGGCGTCAGCAGTGTGAGGGACGTCAGCAGTGTGAGGGGCGACAGCAGTGTGAGGGATGTCACCAGTGTAAGGGGTTGTCACCAGTGTGAGGGGCGCCAGCAGTGTGAGGGATGTCACCAGTGTGAGGGGCATCAGCAGTGGGAGGGATGTCAGCAGTGGGAGGGGCGTCAGCAGTGTGAGGGACGCCAGCAGTGTGAGGGACGTCAGCGGTGTGAGGGACGTCAGCGGTGTGAGGGACGTCAGCAGTGTGAGGGATGTCAGCAGTGTGAGGGACGCCAGCAGTGTGAGGGACGCCAGCAGTGTGAGGGACGTCAGCAGTGTGAGGGACGTCAGCAGTGTGAAGGACTGAACTACTGCCCATCCTGTGTGGTCTGATGCTGAACTGCTGCCCATCCTGTGTGGTCTGATGCTGAACTGCTGCCACTTCTGTGTGGTCTGATGCTGAACTACTGCCCATCCTGTGTGGTCTGATGCTGATGCTGAACTACTGCCCATCCTGTGTGGTCTGATGCTGAACTACTGCCCATCCTGTGTGGTCTGATCCTGAACTACTGCCCATCCTGTGCGGTCTGATCCTGAACTACTGCCCATCCTGTGTGGTCTGATGGTGAACTACTGCCCGTCCTGTACGGTCTGATACTGAACTGCTGCCCATCTGTGATGTGAATGCTGAACTGCTGCCCATCCTGTGTGGTCTGATGGTGAACTGCTGCCCGTCCTGTGTGGTCTGATGCTGAACTGCTGCCCATCCTGTGTGGTCTGATGCTGAACTGCTGCCCATCCTGTGTGGTCTGATGCTGAACTACTGCCCATCCTGTGTGGTCTGATGCTGAACTACTGCCCATCCTGTGTGGTCTGATGCTGAACTACTGCCCATCCTGTGTGGTCTGATGCTGAACTACTGCCCATCCTGTGTGGTCTGATGGTGAACTACTGCCCGTCCTGTACGGTCTGATACTGAACTGCTGCCCATCCTGTGCGGTCTGATGCTGAACTGCTGCCCATCCTGTGTGGTCTGATGGTGAACTACTGCCCGTCCTGTATGGTCTGATGCTGACCTGTTAGTGATTCTCACATGGTAGACCTCCAAATATGCAAACATGCAGGTCATAACGAAGGCCTTCGTGAATCCCTAGTGTTACCTGTTTTACCTAACACGCACCTACAGACTGATTTGACCTCCTAGTTAACGATAATGCAGTGAGCGGGGGTACGGCTGGTGGTCCTGCTTCAGTACAGCGTTTTCGCCTGTTTACAGTCATTCTGCACTAAACACGTACACTATGCTGATTTGTGATGTGACGTGGACACCGGGTTCTGGCGCTGTGCCTTTGGCTCAGCGTGCTCCTGTATTACCCCACCTGCCAGGCCAGCCCCGTGCTCGTTTGTCTTTTTTAGGGGGTAAAAGATTGGCAGTCACCATCACAGATATACACCCAGACAGGCCATCAAAGGGCTCAGTCCCCAACACGCTGGGCCTAACAGGAGCAGGACGGGCTAATCTACACACGGCATATTTGTCAGGTCTGACTCCTTTGATTTGGATCTGCAAAGGACGTGATAAGATCATCCAAGCCCGTGCCTCGCACGCGCGTCTCCTGAATGACATTCCAGCTCCTATCTCCAGTTAATCATCTGCCCTTGAATGGATCTATCCATTACTCCACACAAAAGTGCTTGGCTGGGAGAAAAAGTGACCCTGCAGTGAAGTGGCCACTCCAGGATGTTCTCTCCCCACACTGAATCGAAATGTTAAGCCCATCATTAATTCTTATTAACTGGCATTTGAAAGGCCCATTAGCCACGCAAGGGATTATCATATCCCAGGAGTATCTCCTGTTCATCGCCCAAACCGGGCGGGGAAAAAGACGTACAGTGGAATGGTAAACACAGTCGCAGCGCCGCGGAAAAATCCGCTCTCCTAAAGAGCATTACAGCGGCACGAGTGAGCCGTAACCCTCTAGGATTTCCTTTTGGATCTTTTACAAAGAGGTTGGGAACGCCAGGAAACGAGCCTCTTCCTTCAGAGTTACACTGAGATAATAGCCTCTGAGAGCGTCATGAGTCTTCATTAAAACCAAATTAGCACAGATTGCATCATTCGCTGCACTTTGAAAGACCTCTGTGCAGAACACACTGAAGTTACTAACTGTGTCTGGTTACGTTAAACTAAGGGTACTCTACCAGCAGTCAAAAGTTTAGAGACACCCTCATACTCATAGCAGGTTCTCCTCCTGTGTATCCTAAAGCTCTCCTCTAGAATCAAACTGTAAACTAACCCTCATAGAATTACACAGTCCACCTTAAAACCTCCAGAATGGAATTATCCAGTCCACCTTAAACCCCTCCAGAATGGAATTATCCAGTCCACCTTAAACTCTCCAGAATGGAATTATACAGTCCACCTTAAACCCCTCCAGAATGGAATTATCCAGTCCACCTTAAACTCTCCAGAATGGAATTATCCAGTCCACCCTAACACCCTCCAGAATGGAATTATCCAGTCCACCCTAACACCCTCCAGAATGGAATTATACAGTCCACCTTAAACCCCTCCAGAGTGGAGCTGTACAGGAGGATGGAGCAGCTTCCTTACCCTGCAGTGGAGCTGATAGAGCAAGGTTTATTACTAAGCAGGTTTGGAGCGATTCTATTGGTCGGTCCATCATGAATATTCACTAACCTGAAAGGAGAACTAGAGCTTTTACACTGTGCAGAAAAAGAGATCAAAGTTTTTACACCACTAAATATATATTAGAGGTGGAGATATGGCAGATTTACACACGCCATGCTTCTGTTCATAGCGGTGAGGTCTGTCTGTGCTTTCCCCAAAGCTTTCAGCCAACCAATCAGACCGTCCGCCCAGGGCAGACTGATTCTAAAACCTCTCTAAGGCTGTATTTAATAACTGAATTCTGAAAACAAGACATAAAGAATGTGTGCTCATGTAGCTCCGCCCCTGTTTGTGGTGTTAATCAGATTTCTGATCATTCCTTGGTACTCGTTCCTGAAACCAGTCTGGAGCTCAGCAGTAGATCCAATCAGCACACCGCAACCACTAATGCTCAAAGACCCGCTCCCGAGTCTCGTATGGAGCTATTGATAAAGGAAAGGTGAGGTCAGATCTCAGCCCAGGTGTGGAGGTTATGCGCGTACGTGTGTCTCTAACTGGTCCTGCTTGTTGTTGTTTATGTCTCCGCACTCACACACCCCCCCAAAAAGACACCTGTCCCCCCGGAATACCTCGCTTCCTCCTGCAGTGGAATTCAGCGTTTCAGCTTTTCCCTCTGTTTGTGTTATGAACACAGTGAACTCAAAAAGATTAAAGGAGGACTCGGATAAAGGCCGCTTCTATACAGAGATAGACCCAGACAGGAAGCTGGGCGAACCTTTGTTGGGTCGGTGGAGAAGGCGAGGAAGTAGGCATTCCATTCTAAATAAACAAACAAACAAATAAATAAATAAATAAAATAAATTTGTCCTGAAAGCCACCAATCCTAATCCTATTTGGGACTTCAGACACGCTAAAGGCACCTCAACCCTTCTTAAACGGGTTTGTACCGGACCTATAACGGTTCAGAACCGGTTTCATTAGCTGGTATATTAGCTAGGCTAGGCTAACTGAGGGGTATAATAATACCAGGATATAAATCATTAACGAGTTTCCTAAATCACACAGGTATCATACTCCTTTATGAAGTGTAAACAGCCACCCTATCAGCTCATCTACATCACACCACATCCATCCACGTGACTCCGCCCTCAGACTCGGCAGAGCAGGAATCAGTCTACCACAGGAAACGGTCCAGTGCTTACATACGGATCTGCACAGACAGTACCACATTCTCTCATTCTCCACCCTCCCACCCTCCCTCTCTCATTCTCCACCCTCCCACCCTCCCTCTCTCATTCTCCACCCTCCCTCTCTCTCTCTCTCTCTCTCCCTCTCTCATATTCTCCACCCTCCTCTCCCTCTCTCTCTCTCATATTCTCCACCCTCCTCTCCCTCTTCTTCTCCACCCCTCACTCTCTCCATGCCCCCACCCTCTCACCACCCCTAACTCTCCACCCCTCTCTCTCTCTTTATCAGAGTTATGTGGTACATATCTGAACTCATTGCTTTGTCTTAGCTGGTTAATGATGGTCATGTGCTGGTTTAGCTGGTCATGTGCTGGTTAATGATGGTCGTGTGCTGGTTAATGATGGTCTTGTGCTGGTTTAGCTGGTCATGTGCTGGTTAATGATGGTCATGTGCTGGTTAATGATGGTCATGTGCTGGTTAATGATGGTCATGTGCTGGTTAATGATGGTCATGTGCTGGTTAATGATGGTCATGTGCTGGTTTAGCTGGTCATGTGCTGGTTAATGATGGTCGTGTGCTGGTTAACGATGGTCGTGTGGTGGTTAATGATGGTCGTGTGCTGGTTAATGATGGTCGTGTGCTGGTTAACGATGGTCGTGTGCTGGTTAATGATGGTCGTGTGCTGGTTAATGATGGTCGTGTGGTGGTTAACGCTGGTCGTGTGCTGGTTAACGCTGGTCATGTGCTGGTTAACGCTGGTCATGTGCTGGTCATGTTCTGGTTTAGCTGGTCTGAGCACAGCACACGCTGGTCGTATGTTGCTGAACAAACAGCAGAGAGCAGATCTGCTCCTGACTGAAAGCGAAGGGACGGCTAGCACAGGATCTCATTTGATCAGGCCTGCATTCACGAGTGTTACTATAACAACACGACTGAACACGGATGGTGCTGAAGGGAGTGATGCGTGGAGGGAGTGAGACTGGAACAGCCTGGGCAGATGAAATGAGGACTGATGTTTGGAGGTGCTGAAGAAAACAGGACTATGCATGTTGACACCAAAGCCTCGTCATTAGCCCCCCTCCCCCCACCTCCTCCTGGTGAAGCATGGCTGCCTGGTAGTGTGGGCATGAATTCCAAGCTGTATCAGGCAACCCAGCAGAACTTCAGAGCATCTGTCTGTCATCTAGAACTCAGAGGAAGCTGGTTTATCCAACATGACAGCCTTCAAAACAACAGCATCAGCAGCAGACCTGGACTGACCTCGGTCCAGCCGAAAACCGTGTCCTGAGCTGAAGCTCCAGCCCTGCGCAGTCAAACAGCTGTTCAGTAAAGACAGAGCACTGTACATAACGCTTACATACAGTATCTCAAAAGTAAGTGCACCCCTCACATTCCTGTAAATATTTGATTATATATGTAGGCGACGCTCAAAATAATAATGTACCGCACTCAACACACAGTCGTTAACGTCTACCCTGCTGGCAGTGAAGGGGAGTACACCCCTAAGTGGATATGGCCACATTGGGCCCGGAGTGTTGATATCCAGAACTGCCTGAACTCACTTGGGCATGGAGCTCACTAGAGCTTCCCAGGCTCCCACTGGAATCACCCTCCACTCCTCCATGATGAAGGAGCTGGTGGATATTAGAGACCTTGCGCTGCTCCACCTTTTGTTGGAGGATGCCCCACAGATGCTCTGTAGGGTTTAGGTCTGGAGACATGCTTGGCCGGTCCAGTACGCGTTTACCGTGGTTATGATGTTGGAGTACTGCCCTGCGGCCCGGGTCGTGAAGGAAGTTGATCATGCTCTGGTTCAGTATGTCACAGTGCATGTTGGCATTCAGGGTTCCATCAGTGAACTGTAGCTCCCCACAGCCGTCAGCACTCATGCAGCCCAAACCCAAATCAGTTTATCTCTGCCTCATCGGACCGCAGGACTCGCTTATGGTAGTCCTTTAGAAGAGGCTTCCGTCTGGGACGCCAGCCCTGCAGACCAATCAGGTCCAGTGTGCGGCGTATGGTCTGAGCACCGACAGGCTGACCCCTGACCCCTGTAACCTCTGCAGCGATGCTGGCAGCACTCCTACGTCTGTTTTGCATGAGGGTAGTGTGCTACAGTGGTGAGGGTCTAAAGCTGTTTAATGAATATTCATGAGGGACCGACCAATAGAATCGCTCCAAACCTGCTTAGTAATAAACCTTGTTCTATCAGCTCCACTGCAGGGTAAGGAAGCTGCTCCATCCTCCTGTACAGCTCCACTCTGGAGGGGGGTAAGGTGGACTGGATGATTCCATTCTGGAGGGGGTTAAGGTGGACTGGATGATTCCATTCTGGAGGGTTTAAGGTGGACTGGATGATTCCATTCTGGAGGGGTTTAAGGTGGACTGGATAATTCCATGAGGGCTAGTTTATAGTTTGGTGTATTCACCTTTATTCTACAGTAGAGCTTTAAGATACACAGAAGGAGAACCTGCCATGTGGAGAACCTGCTATGAGGGCCCAGGTCTAAGCCTCTGACTGGTAGTGTCCATGATGGGTAAATTAGCCCCCCTAGCATATTTCATATGTCATCATTAAGGCCATCCCATACAACAGAGATGTATAGGGTTCCTGGTTATCGTGAGTAACACTGAACAGACTGAGCGTTTACGCCTCAGTAGAATCAATAGAAATCACTTTTAATAAAATGGAGAAAAAAAAACAGATTTTATGAGGAATTTATACAAAAACTGCTTTTATTCCACAACACGTCCTCACAGACACCATTCCGCACACTTCATGCACACGTCTAGTTACTTTATAAACCAAAGCCATGACTGGTTGAAAAGTTAAGATGTGTTTCAGATTTAATGTTTTAAATTGTATTTATTTGTGTATTAAACTGTGAATAATAATGAAATGTAAATGCCATGTGAATCAGCTGAATGAGCGACTAACAGGAGAGGGCTCGGGGTGCACGGCTGCTTGCGTGGTCATGGGTGGCTCAGGTAGGTGGTATGGGTTGTGTTTTGTACAGAAACGTTTGTGAAGGTTTTCCAGGAAGGACTGAAGTGCTCCGTGTTGCATACGTCCTTCAGTGAAGGAGAAGGTCTTCCTGGATGAGCTGGACAACACGTGGACAGAAACGTTTTCGGGCTCACTGAGGAATACATCCCGGTAACTTTGTGTTTTAGACAATCAGTTTCTGCTTCATGGCTTAAAGAACAGGACACGGTGTTCTTGGCATCACTACAGGAGCTTCTTGGTGGAATTCAGCCAGCTTCACCTGAAGATGTTGGGAATGACGGCATGGTAGGTAGGCCGTCTGGAGTCTTCATTACATTACAGAATGTCCTGGATTACACTCTCCAGTAAACCAGCTCTGAAGACGGGAATGTTCGAGAGGAGCGGAGACGTCCAGACCCCAACTATAAAACGGAGGGAATCAGGAGTGCCTCTCAGCTACATTATCGATCAGTCACTAATCCGATCTTATTGTAGTTCAGTACAACCTCCATAACGCCCCCCAGCGAGCCCATCACACATTCGGCAGATCAGGAAGATGGGCGGTCGTTACCTCATACTGATTATTCATAGGTCGCTATAGAGACACAGGGCGCCGTGTTAACACACAGACAGCTGGAGCAGCGGCACTGAAACACACAGCATGTGGAGAACAGGTGAGGAGGTGTGCACGCCACACAGCAACATCCAGAGGAGCTAACCATGAGGACAAATACCTGTACAAGTCAAACAGGACCCAAACGGAACCTCCACAAACGTCCCTCAGCGCCATCAACCGGGAAAAACTCCAGTTATAGATTGGGCTGCAGATTCCCAGTCTATCAGAAACCATCGCCCAATCACACGTCAGGTTCCGGTGCAGGGTAAATAGAGGTACCGGGCTCTTTAAGGACCCTAAAGAACTGTGGTCACAGGATGCGGTTCCTCAGAATGGTATTGAGTTCCCACACAATGAAATAAAGTTTGAAACCAAACAGGAACCAGAGATCATATGAAACCCACCAGAATCTGAACCTGACCCAAATGGGTCCAAACGCAAGTGTTTCAGAGGACCTGCTCTCTGTGTCTAATAAATCCTATTCCAACTCGTATCAGTCCTGAACGCTGAACATCCTGAAACGAGTCACAGGATACCAGCCCATGTGAGACGCAGGTTATCCTCCTCCAGGTTTGGATGGTCAGCATCATCACCTGACCCAGCCCTGATTGTTTCGTTGGGTGCTCAGCTCTGGTTCTGATCTGTCCATCTCACCTGCTCAATCTGTTCGGACACAGAGGCTTGTGTTTCCTGTTTGTCAAAGGTAGCTCAGTGGGGGGCAGCGGTGTGTTTCCTTACACGGATGGGTCATACATGCAGAGCACAAATTCCTCTGTGTGCAAGCGCAATGGCAAAATACTGAACGCCTGCCTATAGCCCCGCCCCCTACCGTTACCCCTACTGTACACAGTCTTAAAGGCACGCACTGTATAACTCTACAGGGTAAAGAGAGATCTGAGCTTCACACGGGTTCCATTACCAGTGCCCCTCCACTTACCGCGGCAGAGCTCGGTGGGCTTAGGCTGAGGAACTCCTCGATTTCACACTCCAACCCTCAGGATCTAGGCAGACACCTTCCTCTGGACTCCCAGCCACAGCTCTACAAGTGCCAGAACATGGAGAACACATGTCAGGTTTCCAGAACTGTCTGTCTCCCTGCCCCCCTCATCCCCACCTTCCCCGTTCACTGGTGCAGCATCCTGGAAGCACAACTCTCAGTGCAGCGCACGCGCGCGCACGCACACACACACACACACACACACACACGCTCATGGCAAAGGAACGGTACGCTGGCACAGGCAGGGGCACACACACCTCGTTGCAGCCCTGGCTCTGCCTCCAAATTGCCTCCCATGAAACTTTAATGGCTGTCGGTGACTGGATCCTGAATAATTGAACAAGGGAAAGACCTGATTCTTTCCCGGATAATGAATCCCTCTGTAACTTCCTGAGGTCTGTGTGTGTGTCTGTCGGGGGAGGGATGGATAAATAAATAAATAAATAAATAAATAAATAAATAAATAAATAAATAAATATTAAAATTACACAAAAGGTTCTTTCAATTAGGAGAGACAAAACGGGAGAACTGGCACTTTGGTGGGTGGCGGGGGGCAGGCAGGCAGCGCTCCCACTCTGAGCTGTGTAATTTAGTCTCTCACGCCGGCGTTTCACCTTCTTGGCCATTTAGGCTTAATTACTGCTTGCTCACATTCCGTCCCCAGGGACGCGCTGGAGGAGCATAGGATAAAGCTTTACATGTACATTTACGCCACCAGCTTAATCATCCTGGACACTGAGGCCTACCTGGAGGAGAGGATGTACCTCTATGGCTCCCTTTAAACGTCTACACTTCTCCGTAAAGCCCTGAAGAAAGGATTTGGTGTGGAGAGAAACGGAGAGGTTACTCACAGGAGTGTTCCTGAGGAGCAGCTGTCGCTAGGTTGGACAAGCTAAATCTAATTCCTGCACACACTGTTAGCATGCCATGGGGGGTGGGGGGAGTGGAGGCAGGTTGCATGGCTTTATTTGGGGCATTCCAATACTCACAGTCCGGGTTACAGGCAGGAGTCAACACAGGGAGACATCCAAAACCCAGAGGGCACAGGAAGGACGAGAACCACCGCCAAGAGCCCACACTAGAACACAGAGCCGTCACCGCTAACCCAGCACACTGAGGGGCATAAGGAGCAGTCCTAATGAGCTGCAGGTGTAAGCAGAGGGTGGAGTAGGTGGAGCCAGGGAGGAGTCACCTCATCTTAAAAGCCATGTGCAGTACCATGCAGGCCCTGGAGGGGGCAGTATAAGACATGCAGGCGAGCACATTTAGCATTAGCAAATTAGCTGCATTGTGGAGATTGGGAAAGGCTCATGTGAAGCATCTGGGTTCACATCACCAAGGATGTCTTAACCTGGGAGTTTCTGTCCAAAGCTTTATTCAGAAATCCGTGCTGACGGTTCAGGAAGTTTGAGGGTGAAGGCTGTAGAGACAAAACCTGTAACACACATTTACACAGGGTTAGGGTCATGTGACCAATTTCACTCCCAAGCCTCTCACAGCGAAACCAAACAGGAAGTCCTGGACAGTGTCCACTGGGTCTGGAAACACTCCAACAGCGCAAATAGCAGGAGTCAACAACACCAGCACCACCAACAACACCACCAGCACCACCAACACCAACAACAACAACAACACTACCAGCACCTCCACCACCACCACCACCACCAACAACAACAACAACAACAACAACAACACCACCAGCACCAACAACAACAACACCAGCACCACCACCAACAACACCACCACCACCAACAACAACAACAACACCACCACCACCACCAACAACAACAACAACACTACCAACACCACCAACAACACCACCAGCACCACCACCACCACCACCAACAACAACAACAACAACAACACTACCAACACCACCAACACCACCAGCACCACCATCAACAACAATAACAACAACAACAACAACACTACCAGCACCACCACCACCAACAACAACAACACTACCAACACCACCACCACCACCAACACCAACACCAACAACACCACCAACAACAACAATAATAATAATAATAATAATAATAAATAATGATACTGCTTCATCTTCTAGGCCGCTGATCTCACTGGGTTGTGGAGGGTGCTGGAGTCTATCCCAGCACTCCTGAGGCAGAAAGCAGGAACCACCCTGAACAGGCTGCCAGTTTGTCACACAGCAGACACTGAGACGCACCCTCTCACACCCCCACTCACACCTGGGGGGCCATTCAGCATCTCCAGTTCACCTGACTGCAGGTGTTTGTACTGTGGGAGGAAACCGGAGCACTGGGAGGACATGGGGAGAACACGCACACTCCATCAAGAAAGGACCTGGACAGCTGGCTCGATCCACCATTTGGACCATTAATAATAATAATAATAATAATAATAATAATTATAATAATAATAATAAGAAGAAGAAGAAATGTTCATAGCAGTCGATTATAAAGAAGCCAGCGTCACCAGAATCATGAGACTGTACTGACACTGTTATGGTACTGTGTGGTACACCTGTGTGGATTTACCATGTGCATTCACAACAGCTAACGGAGATCCACTTCCACACCAGCACTGGAACTGAACCTCGGGCATGTGGCCTGGAGCGTCAGAAAGCATGTACACTAGACTATTCACACTACAGCTACCGCCAACCACCAACCGCCAACCGCCAGGCATGGCGCAGGACCCCTGCAGGTGTGGGGAGGTGAAAGGTCACCTGATGGGGTGATTAGGGTGATTGGGAAGGCGTCCTGGAGGCTGCTGTGTTATTTACTGATGACCGTATGTTACTGCGATGAAGAAGCTGCTTCCTGGCTAGAGGTGCATAAGTGAGCGGTGGTCTCTGATTTAGCACAGTACCCTGCACCCCCTGAAGTGCTGTGGTTGGAGCTGCGTGACTGCATATCCAGCTCTCCGGTTGGTTTTGATGTAAACACCCTGCTTAGACTTCCCCGTGTGTAACGCTCTGCCCTCACACCCTCTACTTTTCTCCTGTTTCTTTTTCTCCGTTTAAAGTGGTGATAATGACCGTCTTTGAAAGGGGCCCTGCTGACCGCAGGTACGGGGGACGATCCAGAGGAAAGACAGTCTCCTGGTAATCTGCACTTTGAGCTGTATTTCAAGGTATGACATTTATGTTGACATTTTTGCGCCATGAAGGATTAACAACCGGGCCCGCAATCCACTCTCCGCTACTCAGCGAACGGTTGAGAGATTTTCCTCCCCGCGAGGTTTTATCTTATCAGGGAACGCAACAGCCTGCCGCCTCTTCCTCACAATGTCTCCAGATAGGTATCGCACTCCGGCCATCACAATAATAATAAAGCGCGTTCCGTTCTCCCTCGCCAGGAATCTGTTACAGTAAACCAGATCACGTACGACACAGATCAGATCTACGCACTGCAACAAGAGGAATCGGTAAACACCGGAATAATGCACATCTCCCAGCACTGGCCTGGAAAGCGTTCGTCTGTCTGCTGTCATGTGTTTGATTTGACCTTTGTCATAGCCACAGCATGTTCACCCTTAATCCACTCCTCCTGTTTACAGCAGCAGCCTATTACTTTTTAATTCAGAGCGGTGACATTACTGTGTGGAGAGGGGACAAGAGCCTAATAAACAACTTTTATTATTTTATTAGAGAGAAAATATCGTAAATACCGAGAAAATACCATAAATACTAAGAAAATACCATAAATACTGAGAAAATACCATAAATACTAAGAAAATACCATAAATACTGAGAAAATACCATAAATACTAAGAAAATATTGTAAATACCGAGAATATAACATACCAGACAAAACAGTCCCCTGTGAATGAACTGTAACTCCTCCACCAGCACCAGTAACAGCTGGGACTGGACTGGGCATGTACTGGATGAGGTTCTGGATGTAGCCACATCAATGTTCAGTTGGTCCAGATTAGCGGATGCCCTCCCTCCTACTGGTTATTCCAGGTAGCTCCTACAAGTTTACCATACCTAGTTAAGCTTACCTATATGCTCTCTGCTTCTCCAGGTGCTGAAACATCAATGACTTCTTTCCCTACTGTTGCTGAGCGACGTTCGGAGCAGTTGGCGGATGCTGCAGGGCATGGCACATACCCCTTGGGGCTCAGGTCCTTCAGAAAGCCTCCGCCACACCACTGGGCAAGCAGTCAGGATCTCTCTAGTGCTTCATGGATCAGATCACATTTTCTGGAGGACCCATTCTCCAGGGCCAGGTGCTTCACATCAATCCCCCCGTTCCCTTCCGCAGTGGCATTCTCATTTCTCCCGAGGAGTCCTCCTCCGCCGGCACACAGTAACTACACTGGAGAAAGTTGTGTGGATGAGTTGCAGCTGACATTTTCCTCAACCTGACCTTTATCGAGTGCGGGGCCTCCGAGTCATCCATTAAAACCCTCCTCCTTGGGCTCCTGTCGCCCACACATCACAAACCCACACAACTTTTTTGCGGTTATCCATCTGACTCCACCCCAGCTGTCTCGACACCAGCCCATATAAACAAAGAGGTTTTCCTTTTCCCAGAGCTGTTTACACATTCAGATGGTTTTCACTTAGCCACAGCCACTGAAGAGCAATTCCTCTGTTACAGACGTCATGTGCACACGAAGCACTCTTCAGGAAGGTCCGATGCTGCATGTTAATAAGCCTCGCACCGGCTCTCCGAATACGTCTGTGCTAGATGAGCTGTAAAAAATGAAGGCGCCACTCAATTACTGGAGGCAAAGGGAAAGTTTCTGTGGAGACTTTTAATTCACTGCAGCGTGCCGCTCTGATTCCTCATCATCCTTTAGTGGCTTTGTTGGGGGGATAGATCCGAGGGAAGCCACGTTTCCCAACCTTCACTCGCTCTTCTTAAACCCGCCGTCCGAGGAACCCGATCTATCGGAACCGATGTAGTAATGTGACATTTAGCAAACAAATGCTGCATAAACAGATGCAGAGGCTGATATTGAATAATGGATGGCAGCAGAAGGTTAGGAGCTACTCAGTAATCCACAGGGTAACGAGACGTTCCTGCCTGGGACATCACCCTCATCCACAACAGGCAAGCCAGATGAGGAGATACGGTTCAGAGATGCAGGCTGATCTGCTTTCATCCAGCAGATGTGTGAGCGCGGATCATCACGGGTCAAACACATGCTTTCATTCAAAGGCAAGAGGTTAGGCTGAGAGAGCACACACACACACGCACACGCACACACATGCACACACACACACACACACACACACACACACACACACACACGCACAACAGCTACCTCACACAACGCACAGTTCAGTATGTACAACTCACTGTACCTGACTGACCCAACACCACCATTACAGACCTCCAGCGAGCAGTGGTGTCCTCCATGAGTCCTCCTGTTAGTGCAGCACCATCGGCAGACGGCTGCACCACGCAGGACTACATGCACACAGACCGTTACCACGACTGTCCTTAACACCACGTCACCGTCACCAAAGACTGCAGTGGTGTCGTACCAGACTGTCATGGAGTGACTCAGAATGGCAGCGGCTCATCTTCAGTGACGAGTCCCGCTTTAGTCTTGGTGGAGACGCCCAACGAATCCGTGTGTGGAGGCACCGTGGTCAGCACCGAGATGAACCAGAAGGCCTGGTGTCCCTCCACCTCCATTCCTACCGCACCATCTGCAGGAACTGTGTGAGGATGTTCAAGCTGCATGGGATGGATTATCACAGGACTCCATTAGGAACCTCTACAGCTCCATACCGAGACGTCTGGCGTGTTGGGTTAGCGAACACGGCGGCCCGACGCCATACTGAGAGACAGACTTCTGTATGTGTAGCTCAATAAATATTGATCATATCAGTCTAAACTTATCATCAGTTATTGATCCTGGTTACCTTTATCTTCCTTCCCAACACACCTGCACTCCCGCACTGGGTGCAGATGTTTTCTGATGAGGGCTGTAATAAACACGTTTGATTTTATCGGAACATCTGGATGATAAATAGACTGAGTTAAGACAGCCATCCTGATCATCGTACCGCACCCCATCGAGAGGACCGCAGCACACTACCCTGACTCCCGGGGTTTATTCCGACGCTGTATATTGGTCTGTGAAAGTGAAATCACTTGATGAGTGGTTCGGAATAAGGCCGGCATTACTAACAGTGCTGTGAGTGGGCTGTAGTGATGTGACGGTGAGGTGAAGTGTACTGAAGCATTTTTGATCCAGCCCCTATGGAAGTCTAAAAAAGGCTCTGCTGAACGATGATGGTCTGAAACACAGAGCTGCCATCTGCCAAGTGTCTGAACGAAGTCAGTTAGCTGTGCTGTCTGACCTGGCGATGTTTAAAGACCCAGATCACATGGTAGCCCTGAAGAAGCTCCATCTAATGTTCAAGAACTATAATAACTAGATGGCTTCACTAGAATCATCAAATCAGATCAAATCAAATCAAATCAAATCAAATCAAATCAAATCAAATCAAGCCAAATCCTGTTTTATGAAGATTGTGTAAACGTACTGAAACATGACACCCTATATAAACTGCTCATGGTAGATATCAGATACGGGTTTAACCCCACAGTGCTCTAAACCGGACCCCCTGTGCGTTTATTTAAAGCTACAGACGCTGGAGGGGTCTTTAGGGTGATGTATAGGTGGGATTAACTACATATGATTTGAGCTACACTCTCCAGAAATCAATGTTCCCCTGAACTGCAAGAAAAGCGGTAATGGTGTATCAGCACCGCGGACAGTATAATCAATAGGACTGGTGTTAAATAGCAGCTCCGCCGGACCATCAGTCAGGTGTAGAAGGGGCGGGGGTCCTAACCTGTGTTTGCAGTATATATATATTCTATCTATCTATCTATCTATCTATCTATCTATCTATCTATCTATCTATCTATCTATCTATCTATCTATCTATCTATCTATCTATCTATCTGTCTATCTATCTATCTATCTATCTATCTATCTATCTATCTATCTATCTATCTATCTGTCTATCTACCTACGTACCTACCTATCTATCTATCTATCTATCTATCTATCTATCTATCTATCTATCTATTTATCTGTCTGTCTATCTATCTATCTATCTATCTATCTATCTATCTATCTATCTATCTATCTATCTATCTGTCTGTCTGTCTGTCTGTCTGTCTGTCTATCTATCTATCTATCTATCTATCTATCTATCTATCTATCTCTGTTCTGTCTATCTATGGTGATCTCTCCACAGCAGGCTAAAGGGAGAGGTGGGAGGTGCTGAGCGGAAGCTGTGATGTGTTTGGGGTGCGGTCTGCCCTGCCACCTACAGATTTATACTACAGTAGGAGTTAGATTACCCCCACCATAATCCACCCTACTATAAGATCACCCCCCCCACACCCACCTCCACCCACTCAAAGTACAGTCACCAGCAGGAAATAAGCTAAGGTTCCTGTGACTGGCCTTGAAATCTCCTCAGGTCACTTTAATAGGTGACGAGGTGACAGGAAATAAAGGCTGTTGCTCTGAGTACGCTTTGGCCTGATTGTATACGTACTGCTCATACAGCAGTGTTTACAGCATGGTGGTATTATCCCGTGGTTGTTCCACTGTAAGACATGAAAGTCGTCACTCTCGGCTGAATGCTAACTGAATGTGAGACAATGTTTATTCCAATTACTGCAGTGGCGCGTTCTAAGCGACAGCGAGGGACTGAACTGAATGAATTGTTGTTTTGTGGGATAGAAATGAGCTCCTTTCAGAACCGTTCGTCTGACTAATTGTGTTAGGATTCTTAAATGCTGGATGGCTCGTAGCCTTCGAGGCGCTAATGAAGTTAAAATGACAATATCAGCGTGTGTCTGTTTCTGTTCTCTGATTTTGTTCACACAGCTGACCCAGCGTTCTCCCGGCCTCGTAATGATCTCCTACATGTTGTGCTTGGATTTAGACTAGGGGCTTGACCCGAGCTGCTCTGGCAGCTCATATTAGGAACCTTATTGGTCAGGGTTCAGCTTATTTGCATAAAGGCCAGCTAGCGAGAGACAGCAGGTGTGCATCAGCAGTTGCCCTGTCGGTTATATGGGTGGGACCAGAGAGGGTTACTGAACAGCAGAGCCTGACGTTAGATGTTTCAGCTCCTGTCAGCAGGTGATGTAGCCAGCTAGCACTGCTAGTTTTGGTCCAATAAGAGTCCTTGGGCAAGACGCAGCACAGGACGTGCAGCCCTATCCATGGCCCCCAGGGATCAGCTGGGGGTTAGGTGCCTTGCTCAAGGGCAGTTTATTTGTGTAGTGTCAGTTCAGGGAATTGAACAGGAGACCATCTGGTGAAGAAGAAACATGGTGGAATAGGAATGAGACTAAGAATCATCCACCAACCAAAACCATACAGCCAGCTGAGTCCTGTGGGGCAGTGTCCTGTGGGGCAGTGTCCTGTGGGGCAGTGTCCTGTGGGCAGCGTCATGTAGACAGCGTCCTGTGGGCAGCGTCCTGTGTCCACTGATGAAACACTAGAGGATGACCAACACTGCAATGTGAAGGGGTGATATGGACAGGAGAGAGAGAAGGATAGAAAGTGATGATCTGAGCAGTGAAGAGGGGTTACTGTGACATCCAGCGCAGGGCTAGGTCTACTGAACACCAGGTCCAGAGTGTTGCCACCTCGGGGCATTGGAGGGGATGGGTTGAGGGTGAGGTTGAAGGATGATAGTAGTGGTTGCAGGCATGATGACTGCAACTTGTCTGATGGGAGGTTGAAGTCAGAAGCGGGGTACTCAGAAGAGTGTCTAGCTCATCGATGAAGTTCCCTAGAAGACAAGGAGGTCGATAAATGACAATGATATGAAGGTTAGTGGGGGGAGGACACTGTGACACAAAGGAAGAAACTGAAAGGTGAGGAAATGATATAGGAGTAAAGTTCCACTTTCTAGACAACAGCAAACCTGTGCCCCCACCTCTGCCAGTCTGTCTCGGTAAATGGGAGAAGTTAAAGGCAGAGGATAGAGCAGCTGGAGTTGACGAGTACTATACTACCTGCTCTGTGGTGGTCCTGTGGGGGTCCTGACCATTGAAGAAGAAACAGAGAAACAGATGGACTACAGTTTGGACCTGTACACCTACAGAGTGTCCTGTTCGTGGATGAACAGAGTGTAGACTCAGTGTAGAGTTAAATGCTCGGTTAGTGTATATCGCTAAGCTTAGTGGCCCAGCATGTATCAGCCACATACTGAAGGTATTAGCCTATGTACACAGAGCTAATAGATATTAGTATTCTATAATATAATATTAGGGACTAATGGAGGGTGGCTGGATTCATTTAATGCCATGCAGAGTCCGGAATGTGATCTGGAGAGTCAGAACCCCAGCCAACACTCACAGAGCCCAATAAGCCCTGTAAAGTGTGGGATATTACAGGTCTATGAGCGATGGATTAAATCTTCACCATAGACCTGCATACTGTATCACTGCTAATCTCTTTTGCTCATCCATGAAAATTGATTCAAATGCAAAGCCTCAGCCAATAAGTCATAAATTGGAATGATTAATTTTCCCCGGGAGACAGCAAAAGTACAAGATTGCTAAAATGTGGTGGTAAAAAAAGAACAGCTAATGTAAGTGGGTTAACAAAACAGCCTTACGAGCTGCAAGATGGATGCTTTTCACTGGCGCTCAGGCACTCAGCGAGAACTCTATTAAACTTTTATTCCTAAAACTAATGTCCCCGCATGTAAATCATCAGCATTCTACAGTTCCATCGGGGCGGTACCGGGAATGAAACAGATCTGTCCCAGCGCCGGGTCTGGAGCGCTTTACCTGAGGGGCACCTTATTGTTGCAGGACACAGATATTTAAGAGTCCATGGTTTGCTATGTGTGCTTCACCTACGGGACACAATCATTCAACATGCTTCAAGTGTACAGTCACTGAGGTCCACCTCCCTGTACCTACACTCAGCTCCACTGACCGTACAGGACACTCTGTAGGTGTACAGGTCCAGACTGTAGCCCATCTGTTTCTCTGTGTACTGTATTACCCTGTTCTTCAATGGTCAGGACCCCCACAGGACCCCCACAGGACAGGTAGTATGTGGGTGGTGGATCATTCTCAGCACTACAGTGACACTGACGTGGTGGTGGTGTGTTAGTGTGGGTGGTGCTGGTGTGAGTGGATCAGACACGGCAGTGCTGCTGGAGTGTTGAGACACTGTGTCCACTCACTGTCCACTCTGCCCCACAGGACGCTGCCCCACAGGACGCTGCCCAGAGGACGCTGCCCCACAGGACGCTGCCCAGAGGACGCTGCCCCACAGGACGCTGCCCCACAGGACGCTGCCCCACAGGACGCTGTCTACAGGACGACGCCCACAGGACGACGCCCACAGGACGCTGTCTACAGGACGCTGCCCACAGGACGCTGCCCCACAGGACGCTGTTGGCTGGATAGTTTTGGTTGGTGGACGATTCTCAGTCCAGCAGTGATGCTGTGAGTGTACACCTGTCCAGCAGTTCTGAACATTTCCCATAATTCCTTTTTGGGATTATAATGAATCCATGGTGCCAGCTGAACTTGTCATGTTCATGAAATGGGATGTCTTGTACTCCGTGGCATGGTGCATTATCCCGCTGGAAGCAGGCATAAGAGGATGGATGAATTGTGGACATGAAGAGATGCACATGCACATCCGCACCAATACTGAAAGAGGCTATGGCATTGATTGATGAGTGTTAATGGGGCTTACGGTGTTCAGCAACATCCCCCATAACACCACCTCCAGCATGGACTGCTCGTGCAGGACACGTAGGCTCCATGGATTCATGCTGCTGCTCCACCTCAGTAGAAATGCGATGAGTTTTCCTTCCCTCCAGGAAAGCCTGGGACAACTGTCCCCTCCGGTTTCTGTCCTTGGCCAACAGAATTGGAAGCTGAGGTGGTCTTCTGCTGTTGCAGCCCATCCGTATTCACAGATCACGTGCTGTGTTGACGTGTTGATGTGAGATGCTTTTTTCAATCACAGTCATGATTATCCGAGTTACCATGGCCTTTCGTTGACCTCACACCAGTCTGCATTGACCATGTGTGCATGCAAGTGACCTTCGGCCTTCAGTGATCTGAAACGGCCCCCGATTTGCACATCCTAATCAATACCACCAAGGGCATAATGCACCTGGATGAACTACATCAGCTACGAATGGATGACATAGCAGCTCAGCTCTTCAGCACAAAGGCCATTAGCTGTGAACAGCTCTCAGCTGGTCCTGGTTAGTGGGGACGGTGGAACGTTAATGCATTAGCGCTTCTGCGGCATTTATTGGCTTTTGGCAGAAACTTCCAGTTAGCCACCGCTGCTACGCTTCAAACATGGTGGGGGAAAACATCCACCCGTTCTCTTTAAACCCCAGAACCATGGACTGGAATCTAATCTAGGACCGCATTAGTCTTGCAGGGCAACCCTGAATTGGGCTGCCCACCACACCGGGCAAGTGGTTTTCACTGCAGGGATGGGTTACATACGGACGCCCAATTCAGGGTTGCCCTGCAAGACTAATGCGGTGGCACGCCACTTCAGTCATGTCCTATTAGCTCAAGGGACCAAACCCATTAAGCCTCTGGTCACAAGGCTGGTTCCCTTCCCAGCTCACGACTGTCCCACAACAGCTCAAACATGGAATCACACCCAGGTCGTGGCAGTGAGAGGGCCGAGTCCCAGCCACTGGTGGTGCTGGCTAAAGTAGGAAGGTAGACTTATTAGGTCAGTGCTGTTAGAAGATGGATGTGACTTCACCCCCATAACACACCCGTTAGCATGTGTGTGGAACACCTTACATACGCTACCCAGGAAACACAGCTCCAACAGCCAGTGACAGCATCAGCAGCCAGCTTGTTGTTACCTGTGTTACTGATCGGACTCTGGACGTGTAACTGGAGGAATCTGGGTCCTGGTTTTACAGTACCCTTGTTAGCAGTCGATACTGGGTCAATCCAGCGCCATGGGTTTAAGGAGCTGTCCCCAGACCTACTGTACATTACCAGGTGATGTTCAGCCCTGCGAGAGTACGACCATTCTCAAATCTCAAATCAGACAGAGCTGTGAAACATGAGATCTGCTAAACCAACAGGCCTACTCCTGCTGTTACATCCTCCAGTCTGAACATCGCCACCGTCTGGTGGGCAGGAATGCAGAAAGGTGAATCAGTAATGTGTACACAGACTGAATGTAGCTGATGAGCGAAACGGATCAGGAGGCAGGTCTTTGGCCAGTTGGGTTGATTCTGTCAGAACACTGATGATCAGCGTTCGCTTTAGTGCTCAGGCTGAATGCACTTTAGGATCATCATGTACGTGGTCCATCATGTGCTATGATTGACTGAAGCTTATAATCACATTTTCCGTTCACCAACTTGGATGAGGTCGAGCCAACATGGCTGCACACGCTAATATTTTAGATTTGAATGTTAATTGCTTTATCACATCATCATGGACATTAACGTTAGCACTCATATCACTCACATTAGCTGGCTAGCTCATCGCTAACGATACCTGCTTTCATGGAGGTGTCCGCCTTTTCTCCCACTCCAGAGCAATATCAAAGATGGCTTAATTCCGAGTTCCCAACTTCCCAAATGCCAATGCAACATTAGACCCCCTCGCATGCGTAGCGCGTCCCCTGCGTACATTAATGCGCCAGACGGTTTGTGTGATCTTATTTTGAATGAGCATTCAGAGCTGGATCCAAATAGCGGCTATACGGTTTTGGCTGGCACAAAGTCTGCGGGTAATGACTTTGCAGTGGGTGGTCAGCACTGGGGCCGTGTGTCTGAGAGACGCTCCTGATTAACATGCTCGCACAGCCAGAGCTGAAATTCGTGCCCTAGGCATTGTGTTCACATCAGTACCGAACCCACAGTTGAGGGTCTGCAGATTAAGTTGAAAGAGCATCCACCGCCACTACCCCCGGCATCCCAGCGTTCCACACCCCCACGTCTCCGCTGTTCGCCCGAATGATGAATATTAATAGCGTGTGAGAAAGCAGTGCGGTGTATTAGAGCGCGGCTCTCACTGGATTCGATAGAGCCACATTGACACAAACCCTTTCTTTATCCATTATAGATGGGCACTCGTGAGTCACCCATCCATCACCGAGCAGCACACCCCAGTTTGGATGATAAAGAGGAATGTGTGATGTGTCCAAAAATGTTTTTTATAAAGCTTTTTTTAAACTTTTCTTAAAGGGGAATTCCAGAATAAAATTTCACAGCTGATTAATCATGCAGGTGTGAACAGCGTCGGTCTGAGCGCCTGATGGGACGTGGTTCATGTAGAGAGTCAGATTTGTGATAGGAACCAGGTATTATTTTATTTACCCACAATGAACAGTCATCTGGGTGTTAAATATTTTAATTTTCTAATTTATATAAATTAAAATATAAAATTTATATAAATTAAAAATGCCAGCTACTATTTATACCATATCAAACTTAATGAGAAATATACAAACAGCTAACCTACTGTAAATACTAATGACTATTTCCACGCTTGACCGCACATGTGGCATAAACAAGGACTCTCCTCATCTCTGTACCTGACTGACCCAACACCACCATTACAGACCTCCAGTGAGCAGTGGTGTCCTCCATGAGTCCTCCTGTTAGTGCAGCACCATCGGCAGACGGCTGCACCACGCAGGACTACATGCACACAGACCGTTACCACGACTGTCCTTAACACCACGTCACCGTCACCAAAGACTGCAGTGGTGTCGTACCAGACTGTCATGGAGTGACTCAGAATGGCAGCGGGTCATCTTCAGTGACGAGTCCCGCTTTAGTCTTGGTGGAGACGCCCAACGAATCCGTGTGTGGAGGCACCGTGGTCAGCACCAAGATGAACGGTCCACACATCCAGAAGACCTGGTGTCCCTCCACCCCTACCGCACCATCTGCAGGAACTGTGTGAGGATGTTCAAGCTGCATGGGAT
>JAMWET010000890.1:192500-241764 GCA_024036415.1 Prochilodus magdalenae
AAATAACAGCGTGAGCATACATGTGGCCAAAGTATCACTGAAACATGAGAGCGGTGAAGACTCAACGTCCAGTCAGCTGTGGAGTCCAGTCAGCTGTGGAGTCCAGTCAGCTGTGGAGTCCAGCTCCGAGTGATTCCATGTGGTCTATGGAGGATGTCACAGAGCTGAACAGAAAGCCAACGCTAAGACACGGCTGCGTTCACATCCCAAGCCTCGTGCTCAAACCCGGGTCTTTACTCAGATCTGATCTCACTAGCGTGATGGTTCACATTCATCTAGGTACATGACTCAGGTCTGCCGTTAATGCCACTGAACCACGTGGGTCATGGTTCAGCACACCAGCAGAACCAGTACTCAGCTCTGATCAGCTCCCAGCTGCTCCTTACTGGAGGGATGGGGATTTCCACTGTCTCTGGCTCCAACTGCACTCCAGCGCCATGTTCAGAGCTGAACCTGCACAGTGAAAAACCTGAATGTTCGCGTTCCCAGGAATCAGATTCTAATCCGATCTGGGAGAAGTTGTTAGATCATCTGAGACGACTTGTACAGACATTACTAATCCATCTACATGTGTTTCTGTGGCAGCAGGTTTCGCTCTCATTGCTTTGTGGAGTCACTCTGGATGTGACATCCTTATTGTTGTTGGCGTGTGGAGAGTGGAGCATCCAGACTGAGAGGCACCCGATCAGAAAAACAATCCGATCAGAATTGCATTTCAAACCATCTTAGGATCCGATTTACAAAACATGGTTTTTCACTGTTCAGACTTCCAAAATCAATCTGAGTACAATCTGGATATGTGAAAATCGGATTTGGGCTGGCAGTGTGGACATAGCCAAACTGATTCAAATCTGATATATACACATCGGACTCGATGTGTCACATGGCCCTGGAAAAATCGACTCTGATTTGAGTCACTTCAGCCTGGAAATGTGAGTATAGCCATAGGGAAGGGCCTCTGGTGAAATAAGGAGTACGATATTACTCAGACATACTAACAACACACGAGCTGCGCACAGAGCCAGCCAATAACACTGACCCATTCACTGAACACTGATTCGCTCTGGTGTTACTATTTATGTCACTCCTATGCTCATTGTTAGCTAGCCAGATATGCTAGTTTAGTTAGCTAGCCAGCTAGCTGGTTAATCGGTGCCCTGTCGAGTTACTCAGGTTAGTTGGTTATGCTAGAACTTTTTGGGATTATATATTTACATGATTGTATAGTCTGTAGCTGAACGTAGAGTAACTACTGACTTTTAGTTCCACAGAAACTCGGTGGGCTCCAGCCCCTCTCAGCGTTCCTCCTCCGCCTCTCCCAGAATCAGGCAGCTATTGTTTGATGAAGGGGCTAATGAGCCTAACACCTAAAAATATCCTGGAGCTGAGAGGGACACGCGTCACAACCGAGAGCTCTGCGCTCTCCACAGTCACACACGCCCACATAAACGTACGCCACACCTTCTGCAGAAACTCCTATCAGTCAGTGTTTCATCACCGCGGAACATCCGGATCCGGGATCTCGGAGTATGACTCCAGGAGGAAATTCCGTGTTTGGGAATAATGTGTTTAATATGAAGTGAATGAAGTGTGGCTTCGTTCTGAATGGTGCAGGAGTCTCCGGTGATACCTTTAGAGGGACTGTGACAGTAAACGGTGTTGCCTGATTGGCTAATCTGTGATGATAGAGCGGCCCCCTGCTGGCCGAGTGGGCCGGCCCTCGGCTCTCTGATCATTAAATACCCCTGTTTATTCTGGGTCACTAGCGCGCGAGCAGCGCGGGGCTGAGGCGTAACATGGCCAGCTGGCTCCGACCGCCATGGAACAACAGACTGAGCAGGGAAGACGGAAGGTAGCTGGTTTGGTTGTACACGGTAATCACACATGGGTGAACCACCATCATACAGCTGTAGCTAAAGACAGAGGTCATGTGGCGTATCAGTCATGTAGAGCTCCTTCACCACAGAGTCACTTTAATAAACACCTACAGCTCGTTATTTACAAACTGCTTATTTACTTATGTATTTTGGTTACAGACCTCCAGCCAGCAGGGGTGCCCCTCACGAGTCATCTCCATCTGCAGGAACTGTGTGAGGATGTTCAAGCTGCATGGGATGGATTATCACAGGACTCCATTAGGAACCTCTACAGCTCCATGGGGTGTGGGACTGAGGGTCTGCTGGGAATAATAAATAACTGATGATCAATTAAGACTGATATGATCAATATTAATACACATACAGAAGTCTGTCTCTCAGTATGGCATCGGGGCGCCGTGTTTACTAGCCCAACACGCCAACATGGCTTCCATGTGCGGCTAGCAGTGACTTCACAATACAGTCAACATCAGCAACAACATGGAATCCATCAGACTTTACATTAACACCAGCATTAACACCAATAACACAGTAATAACACCAGTAATAACACCAGCATTAACACCAATAACACAGTAATAACACCAGCATTAACACCTGCAGCAACACCATCAGCAATTTTAACAACACCAGTAACAACATCTTAATAACACCAGTAATAACACCAGTAATAACACCAGTAATAACACCAGTAATAACACCAGTAATAACACCAGTAATAACACCAGTAATAACACCAGTGATAACACCAGTAATAACACCAGTAATAACACCAGTAATAACACCAGTAATAACACCAGACGGCAGTCCAGAGGAATATCAGCATGTACCGTTTAAGGAGCAGCTCCTGAATCTAAAAGACGGTGGCAGATTCACTTCTACACCTGTTTGAATTCAGAAGGGTTGATTGTTAGGCTGATGATTGATCCAGGTTTGGGCAGACGGGTCGTCTGACTGTGCAGACTGGGAAACTGAGTTTCTGATGTTGGTTTAGAAACAGGAAGAGGTAAAGACAGATGCTGAAAGCTGACCTTCTCTGCTGCTCTCCCCCGGGGCATATAACAAAGAGGAAGACTGACTGTCTGTCTGTCTGTCTGACTGTCTGTCTCTCTTTCTGTCTGTCTCTCTTTCTGTCTGTCTGTCTGTGTGTGTCTCTGAATCACTCCAAACCTGCTTAGTAATAAACCTTGTTCTATCAGCTCCACTGCAGTGTAAGGAAGCTGCTCCACCCTCCTGTACAGCTCCACTCTGGAGGGGTTTAGGGTGGACTGGATAATTCTATGATGGAGGGGTTTAAGGTGGACTGCATAATTCCATTCTGGAGGGGTTTAAGGTGGACTGTATAATTCCATGAGGCTAGTTTATAGTTGGTGTCTTCACTTCTACGCATCTTCTACAGTGAAGTTTTAAGATTGAGAGAAGGAGAATGGGGCGTCAGATAATATTTAGTTTATTTTATTTCCTGTTGAAACGGACTCTAGGTTATTCATTTGTATCTTAGGAAAACCCTGAAAACATATTTAACTAAAATATTCAGAAGCCTGTACATGTAATCATGCCCACCCGTTCCAGTTATCAAGCTTTGTCATGCTGCAAAGGCTCAGTTTTAGTAGTGATTGGTCTGCTGTTTACTGTAGGTGTAAATGATCAGCCGCTCCTGTTACCGTGGCTACTTGTTCCTGCTGTTATTACTATGTTATTAATGTCAGTCGTAACTCGTCGTATGTCTTCATTAACTGTGATGTAAGCGCGTACTCATGTTTCAGGATGAAAGCTGTTTGGCGTGTGGCTGATTCCAGCGTGCCGCTGCTATAGAATGTTCTGCCATTTCAATCATCCAGCTTGACTGACAGTCATGATAGACAGAAACTATCAGCGACTCACAGCTCTGGCATGTATCGACCCCCGGCTATGGATTTCCAGTTTTCCTCCTTTTTGTCTCTTTCCTTTTCTCCAGACTCTTCGACAGCCGCTAATACCTTCGTCTGCTCACAGTGGAACCTCACCGAGACCTACTCTGGGGGACGGGTTATCTGATGGTGAGCACTCTGCTGGTCTACCAGGGCTTACGAGCACCACAGTCTCTCTGCCCTTCATCATACACGTGGGTTATCTTACTCCTGATCTCCTCACACATATCTCCTTTGGCCCGTTATACAGCCCGACATGAAGCGGGTTCTGTTCCGGTTCTAATTTTAAATCTCCCTCAAAAATAAGGAAGTGTGGAACGCAAAAAGTTCATTCCCAGCTGGAACCAAAGGGTCGAAGATTCTACAGCACAGACCGTGATGACACCTATGGGCATGTCGGTCTTTAAGGAAAGAGAAGGCAACAATAGCGCCACCCAGTGGTCTGCTGGAGAACCTCTTCTACGTCTTCTTATCTCCAGTGGTTGATCTGTGCTGCTTTCTGGATATAAACACACATCTGGAACACCAGCCCAAACGCCATCAATACACTTCGCCATCCTGGTACTACTGTCTACTCCTACTGTGCAGCGCCCCCTGTTGGTGAAGTATCCTTTGACACGTCTGGGGTCCATTTTTAAATCTGGTACAAATGCAGACTGGTTCCCTAAATAGCAACAAAGTTCTAAGAAGCCTGAACAGAGCCGCTTTAGGAACCTGGGCTGGTTTTGGTCAGAAGGGTTATTGGCGGGGCTTTCCAGGCTCGTTTCACATTAGAGTCTATTTCGTTGTCGATGGCAACCCTAAATAGATTTCCTCTTCATTTCTGGATGGCTCAGTTTAGCAGGCGTCACACAGTTCTAGCTTCTTGTCTTCAGAACATCAAAGCATCTGAATGTGGTATTAGTGATGTAAGCCTTCTCACGTCCGGGGGAGGTGGCCGTGTTTGGGT
Organism: Prochilodus magdalenae; assembly: GCA_024036415.1. Taxonomy (NCBI): domain Eukaryota; kingdom Metazoa; phylum Chordata; class Actinopteri; order Characiformes; family Prochilodontidae; genus Prochilodus; species Prochilodus magdalenae. Next base: position 197,237 of record JAMWET010000890.1, read on the forward strand.
GCTACGCAGCAGCTATGATCTCTCATGACTGCTGAAATGGCCTCTGGAGCAGCAGATGTAAAGGCAGCCTAGCCCTGATTAAATGCTCCTTGGCTGCTCGGTTTAGCCACAGGCCACTGGCTAATGAGCTATCTGGACCAGGTTCGTCTCCTGTGATAGGACAGGGCAAACAAACATGGTGATGAGCAGCCTCCATGGCAGATGCAGACAAATTGGATTGATGACGGGTCTTAAGGGGGTTGAGGTGAGGGGTAATAAGATCCAAGTCATGGCGTGGGCTTGTCACCGCTGTATTTGTGAGCCGTTTGCCACAGCGCAAAGCTCAATTATTAATTGGGGTAATTAATGCTAATGAATCACTGGAGACGTATTATAGAGAGAGAGAGAGAGAGGGAGAGAGAGAGAGAGAGAGAGAGAGAGAGAGAGAGAGAGTAAAAGAGAGAGGGAGAGAGAGGGAGAGAGGGAGAGATTGGCTCGGTCATTAAGGCTAAGTGACAGCCGTGGTAAATATGTGAAGGATGCTGGGAAATGAGCTGGATTACCTTATAGGCGTCAGTCAGCGGGTGGTGATAGACGGAATGCTCGCTGGTACCGATGGATTATTGTCCTCCCTGATATGAACTTTCTTGGGGCAATGTCATGTTCTAGAACAACCACTTTCAGAACCTCTTAGTGATGCTGTTCTTCAAGGAACTCACCCGAATTCAGGCCAGTGACCGAGATATAGTACTCATCATCAAAGTAACAGCTGCACCCAGAAGGAGGTGTGGGAGTGCAGGTGTGAGAGGAAGGGAGATAAAGGTACCAGGATCAATAACTGGTGATAAATTTAGACTGATATGATCAATATTTATTGAGCTACACATACAGAAGTCTGTCTCTCAGTATGGCGTCGGGCCGCCGTGTTTGCTAACCCAACACGCCAGACGTCTCGGTATGGAGCTGTAGAGGTTCCTGATGGAGTCCTGTGATAATCCATCCCATGCAGCTTGAACATCCTCACACAGTTCCTGCAGATGGTGCGGTAGGGGTGGAGGTGGAGGGACTTCTTCATCTTGGTGCTGAACAGCTTTCATTAGCTCGAACCAAACTCTGTCCAACAGGGAACATAAAAGGTGCTCTGAACCCTGATCGGTGGGCTCACTCCGTGCTGAACCCTGATTGGTGGGCTCCCTCCGTGCTGAACCCTGATTGGTGGACTCTTGGCCCTTGCAGAGTGGACTCCTTTCTGTCGGGTTCCAGCTCGGCTCTGCTGCCAATCCTCATCGGGTCCTTCTCATCTCTGGGTCTCGCTGTGCTGTCTCTTTACCTCACATGACCCATCCCACACCACTGTGGGGTCAGCACAGAAGCAGGTGCACTAGAGACTAGCCTCTTCTCCATCCACCTGTACATTTCTTGAAGCTTCATTACTCCTCCTGCCACTTGGCGGCACTTGGCAGCAAAATTGCCTTGTCGCCTTCTACATCAACGCCACACTGCTTTCCACCAGCGGGCAGGAAGTGGCACAGTAAGGCCAGTCAAGAAGCTGCTCCTGGACAGATGCAGATGAGGAGCAGATATGCTGGCAGGGGAGTGTGATGGCTTAGCAGGCTTACCCAGCACTTAAGCTGCAGAGGAACCTGGCCCTGGAGCACCTCTTGCACACACTGTGGAAAGATGGTACTCTGGGCAGCTTGTCAAACCGGCTGGTCTTCGAGCGGCTGTTCCTGAGGTGCTGATGGTGGAGCTCATCCTCAGCAAAACCACATCAGGGTGAGAAACACAGTGCTACGTGACTAAACTGGCAGAGAGTGGAGCATTCAGATGGCAGGGAGGTGGCTGATGCCCACCTGGGGTCAGCATGCCGTGAGCAGGGCATGTGTGCAGCATGACGCTGTGTCAGTGGAAGTCCGTAATGATAGTCAGGAATGGAAACTTTGTTTGGTTTTGATTCATTTTCACTGATTTTCACACCTAACTTCTAAACGTGCGGAAGTCTTGGCTCCTTCAGCGCTGTGCTGCGCCTGCTGACCAATTAGCATGTGTACCAAAATTAGGTCATATGTGTGAAACAGGCCCAATTTCCTGCTCCAAAACAGGAGGAAGCGGGCAAACGAGCCGCCTCCCACCCCCCCACCTTTCAGATCTGACACTACAGCAAACCCACCCCCACTAAAACACCACACGCTCAACTCCAAAGCCCACCGTGTTTACCTGTCTGCCATATACAGGACAGGACCCTACCTACTGATAACACGTCTTACAAATCTGGAATCTATAAGTGCGTTCATAAAGATCTATAATGCATTCATAATGCTTCATAAGACTTCACATAAGCCTGTAACTACATCAGTGATTGTAATAGAGCACATACACTGCTACAACATCCTAGTATAACGCTTCATAGCACAAAGTGGCATAATGCATTATAATCGCTGTATAACATACTGGTGAGATCAGCATTATAAAGCCATATAATGCTTTATAGCGATTTACAGTGATGCCTAAACCCACATACTCTCAGGCATTCCTCCAGTTTTATGACTGCACTGGACATCTGATGAACACTTACAAGCTCTCCTTAGGCTTTAGGTGATGTGGTTGGTCAGCGCTATGAAGTAGTCTGTGTTAATGTAATAAAGTTAGACTGCCTTAAATACGAAGGTCTAGAGGAATACCAGAGTCGACAGGTTGTACTGTGAACAGGGTTTCATTCATTGATCCTCTCTCTCTCAGACTATACCTGTCTCATAAATGTACATATCAGAGAATTTCTACAGCTCCCTCCTGTCTCTGTATATTCTGTATTCTGTGTATTTTGTATTTATTTAATAGAACTTTTATATCTCTTTATTTTAATATTTAGTATGTATACAATGTTGTCCTGCTGTAGAGTATCAACCTGAGCCTCACCACTCAATGCATAAATGTCCTGACACGCTGTGCATACGACAAATAAACCTGAAACTTGAAACTTGAAAACATAGAGGATAGCAGGATCCGGGTTACCAGTGAAACCAGTGAAACCAGTGAAACAGCCCTGAACATCAGCAGGAGGAGGAGAGGTGTTCAGGGGTTTGTGAGGCAGAGGGAGAAATGTCTGAACAGTGTCTGAACAGAACTCAGGCTCAGAGCTGGCTTGGTCTTCTACACTAACCAGTCACATCACCATCCTGGAAATGGGGTCACGGGGTCACAAACTCAGAAACAATCATGTGACTGCATGGTCAGCCTAGGCCACTTAGGGGCTCCATGAGTTAGTGAGCCAGGGCTGAAGCTGTATAAGGAACCTCCCAGACCTTTAAAGGGCTTGTGGCACATGCACCACCACGGGCTCACCTGGGGGATCAAACCTGTAGTGGAGATGATGTGCAGAGATGTTCCCTCTTTATACAGCCATATTACAACTTGCTGGTCTGACGTTCCTCACTGCTGACGTTTCCCACTGTGGATCTGTTCCTGGGTCCAGGATGGGGGAGAGAACAGACCTAGTATCACCATAATCATTCAAAAGACCTCAACACAGATCTACAACAACAAGCCTCTGACCAGTCCGGGTCTGACCGCTTTAGCATCCCTGCTAGACCGTGTGCACTGGAACAGTATACACTACAGCGCACACGCTACGCTAGCAGTCAGAACAGGTATATGTCCCACGGCTACCTGGCCTTAGATCTCAGTCAGACGTTTGTTCTCCTGAATTTGTGCAGCATCAGCGAAGCCAGCCTAAGAGGGAGAAGAGAGTGACTCAGCACATCCTCACTGCACACTAGGCATGTTCACACGTACCTGCCCAAAACAACTGTGTACAATTGTTAGCACTGGTCTCTGTGGGCGAGACCTCTTCATACATCACACCAGGGCTCCTGTATCCTGCTCCCAGGGAGCCACTGCCCTGCAGAGCTCGGATATTCTCTGCCTCACTACACCTGATCCAGCTTAGGAAGCGCTGGAGACGCAGCCAATCAGTTGCTGGGGTGGATCAGGTGTGTTGAGGCAGAGAATATCTGAAGCTCTGCAGGGCAGTCGGTAGTCTCGCAGGGCCGGACGTGAGGAGTCGTCTGGGACAAGTTGTTATACTGATGAACTACGGTCCTATCTGTTGCTGACGGAGATGCACCCACCTCTTCTACACCTGTCCCCACATTCCTCTAGTCAGAGCTCTTAGTACATGCAGAGCACAATCGAGAGCTTGGACTTTCTCTAGCATAGCTGCTGGTTTTTCATCCATCATGTTTAGGCTACACCTGTGAGACCACATGCAGCCACTGGTAACCCACAGTCAACTTTCCTCAGAGGGCCAGTGATGTGCAGAACTCCAGGCTACAGGTGATACAGGGCTGCAGGTGATACGGGGCTGCAGGTGATACGGGGCTGCAGGTGATACGGGCCTGCAGGTGATATGGGGCTGCAGGTGATACGGGGCTACAGGTGATACGGGGCTGCAGGTGATACGGGGCTGCAGGTGATACGGGGCTGCAGGTGATACGGGGCTGCAGGTGATGCGGGGCTGCAGGTGATACGGGCCTGCAGGTGATACGGGCCTGCAGGTGATACGGGGCTGCAGGTGATACAGGGCTGCAGGTGATAGGGGGCTGCAGGTGATACGGGGCTGCAGGTGATACGGGGCTGCAGGTGATACGGGGCTGCAGGTGATACGGGGCTATGACGTCTCTTGTACTTCCCTTAACCAGGTAACTATGAGGAACAAACCCCAACATCATTACACCTATTCAGGTAGTGTAACAGATCAGGGGGCAGGATGCAGATATATTTATACACCAGTATTACTGAAAACAGAACACTAGAACACAAAGGTTCTAGAAACCCAAGATATCGAGAACAAGGAACATCTAAAACATCCAAGAACCCACACAACCGACAGACAGACAAAACACCAAGCTAACACAACTGGGAACAACTGGGACTCTAAATACACAAGGGACACCCGGGAAGGGGCGGAGTCACAAACTAGAGGCAGGTGAGGGTCATGACAAGAGGGTGGAGACAGGAGGAGACAATCATGAAGAAACTGACCTGAAATTAAAAATGATTTATGTATATTAATATTAATAAGAGGTATTTAAGGGTGGGGTTGGGGGTGGGGGTGTATGTAGGAACATGGATAGTTAGTGGAGTTCAGAGTTCAGTGAGCTGGGGGTCATCAGACACTCTGAACTCTAATGGAAATGTGCTGCTTGTCTGGATATCAGGGTTCTATACTGGACCCCACGTCCTTCCATGCACCCTCCCCTCTCATCTACCTCCTTAGGTACCGGAACCTCCCCTTTAAGCAAAGGGCTAATACAGTTCACTACTCAGAGCTACAGCACCACCACCACCACCACCGCTTGTATAACGTCTGTTCTGCACATGCCTTAACTGATTAAACTGATATACATACAGTCAGAACTGAGTCATATCCTGACTAATCTCAGATCCGGCTGATATCAGATTTCCACACACGTTTATCTGTTGTAGGTGATTTTCATAAGCTGCTTTGTCAATTTCATCCAAAATGATCTGCCTACACTTCAGAAAATGTATGTATGGTTACCTGGTTACCACCACCTGTACATGGGGGTCCAGGATTGGGATCCTTACTTCAGCAAGCAGACCACTCCTCCACATTCATACTGTTCTAAATTTACTCCCTAAAATTCGCTGAAATGTTTTTATGGGTGGTCTAGGTTAGGACATGATTTTAATCTTCAGGTTTTGGCCGGATTGTTAAATTTCCATTTTTGCTATTTGAAAATAAACGTTCACAGATTGTGTTAGTTAGTACTACAGGATTTTTTGGTGTGTGGATTTTCTGTAGTTAAAATGGCTCCTTTAGCTCTTCAGAGGTGCATGAGGTTAGGTGATCATGGATGTTCTCCAAGAGTTCTAGAAAACACTAGAACACAGACTCCCTACACTAGAACATCGTCTTTTAAATGATATGTGTAAATGACCGGTTATTCAGTATATGCGTTACTGCGCCTTTAAGAGCCACAAAAAGGGAATGAAAAAAGACGATGGTGGTGGCTCCAGGAGCGAGGAAGCTAGCCTCGGTTTCCTCACTCATTCTCTCAATTTACAGACTTTACAGACCTGTAAGGAAGTTCTTAACCGTGTGTTAAAGCTCCTAGAGATGTCGTTTGTTGTATGTGAATTACAGTGAATGCCTTTGTTTCAGAGAGGTCGGCTGGCGAGTCTCTCTGTTTCCTTTCTCGGCTCGCATTTACTGCTGCATGCTCGATACATTTCTTCGTACATTGCACCCCTTGGTATGCGGAGTGAGGTATGAGCTTTCGTATGAGAGACTGTATTTTGTGTATTTGTGTGTGAAGTTTGTCTTTTGTCTGTCTTACCCTGATAGCACTAAAGCGCTAAATCTGTTTGAGGCACGTAGTTTGTATCAGTGTGTAATGTCATTTGAACTGGTGTAATTACACGCATGTATTTGTGTGTTTTCTTTATCTTATAGTTTTCACGGTGCTCGTGAAAGTGACCAGATTGCTAAATAAAGCACCCGTTTAGAGACTCTCTGCATTTGTTTCTCGGAGCCAAGGGCTGCTACAATATGACATATGAAATATGGATTTCCCTAAACAAATAGGTGTTCAAACCGAGCTCATGACCCTCCCGATACAAAAACAATGAACTGGAAATTGAGCAGCTTGAATGTGTGATGTCAGAGCTTTACCCTTAATACCCCCCGATATTCCCTCAGTGTCATATTCAACATACCTGTTCTCATACATGAGCAACACTGGAGTGAGACAGGACACTCCCACCACGGCACCACACCGTTACTGCTCTGGACCTAAACTGTGAATTACAGCTTCAGACGAGTGGTAACGATGCACCCAGCTGTGAAGACAGAGCGAAGAACAGATCATCATTCAATCAGATCAAAGAGCTAACCACCTGAACACCCTTCCATCAGTCCTGGGGCCGGGATCAAACAGAGCCCATGCCTCCGTGGAGGGGGACGCTCTGTTTTCTGGTGGAGGGTCGCTGTGATGTCTCATGCCCTATCAGCGGAACATCCGAGGCCATGAGGAAGCTGAATCGTGACTTGACTCATCTCCGTCCCGGCCCGTTACTGTTACACTGCTGGATCTCCAACACAAGTGGATCTCTGGGCCGGGATGTGAGTCAGGGTGTGGTGTCATCAAGTGTCAGTGACAGGCGTATCCTCAGTCACACACCAGCCCACCACTGGCCTGTCCTGGAATGCAGATGAATGCAGGTGAGCTATGGTCTCTGACTGTCCATCTACAAGGTGGAGCAGCAAGGTAGGAGTGTCTAATAGAGTGGACAGTGAGTGGACACAGTGTCTCAACACTCCAGCAGCACTGCTGTGTCTGATCCACTCACACCAGCACCACCCACACTAACACTCCAGCAGCACTGCTGTGTCTGATCCACTCACACCAGCACCACCCACACTAACACTCCAGCAGCACTGCTGTGTCTGATCCACTCACACCAGCACCACCCACACTAACACTCCAGCAGCACTGCTGTGTCTGATCCACTCACACCAGCACCACCCACACTAACACTCCAGCAGCACTTCTGTGTCTGTCATTGTCCAGATATATTCTATGTGTTGTTGGTAACTTGAATGTTCTGAGCACTGCTGTTATTATTTGATCATTTTAGTAACTGATGATTATGGCCATGTTGTAATGTCCTGCGGTGAGGTTTATTCAGGCGTCTGTTACTGCCTAGACTGTGAGCTAGTCTGTCTTAGTAAAAAGACTTACAGCTGTAAAGACTGGGTCGAGGCGGGATGCAAGTGCATAGTGGTTTTATTTGCTTCGGTCCAGGTGACAGGGTTCAGGCACAGGAAGGTATGAGTAAAGACCATCCATAACTTAAACAAACGGAAACAAAACAGGTTTAGAACTAACACCGGGACAACAGCTTAGAAATCACAACTCTCTAACAGACCAAACTAACACAGGGTGAAAACACGGAGACTTCACACACAGACAGGGCAAACAAAGGGGTCTAAATACACGCCCTAATGGGTAACAGATAGGTCTCAGGTGTGGGAGTGGGTGGAGCTAGGGGAAGCAGGAAGAGCTGTGCTAAGACAAAGTAACCAGAGGGGGCGTTGTGAGACACGAACAGGGACAGGCAGACAGATAGACAGACAGAGATGTAACAACAGCATGTTAGGACATCACCCACATCACCCCCTGTAATAAATAAGACTACAGTGGAATGTATTTTAACGTTTAAAAACATCCCAGTCGCTTCCTCGTCCATATATGAATCCCAAGGTGCTAATGTTTCCCATTTTGATGAATGGTTTCTGAGATCTCACATAAACCAAAACTTTAATATTTTACGTGTCGTCCTGTTCAGTGTACAGCGGTAATAAGGCCTGCACGGCACAAACCAGCCAATCAGAGCCTCTCAGTTATGCATATAGTTTTTAAAACCACAGTCACAAAAACTGGACCAATAAAAACAAACAATAAAACTTTAGTTCATTAATTACATCAGTTACTGACGCATACATCTACAAACTGCAGAGTCTGAATTATGCTATATTTATTTATTCTAATTTAAGATTGGTGCAAGCTTGTTATTAGACTTTCATTTATTTATTTCTTATTTTAAATTAGTTCACTGTATTAGTCTGGTTTGTTTCAAGCTTATTTCTTAAAGTAGGACAAACGATCTGGCGCTGAAGTAGGGTAATCTGGCTTCATACGGGTCCTGTCTTTGGCCTACAAGCAGCTCGACTCAGATCAGACTTGACTCAGACTGGCGTGAAGCTGCTCGTGAAGCCGGTTGGTGAAAAGCTGGATACCTAGTGCTCCTGCTGAGGTGCTCCGCAGCTCCCACTGTGTACATCCAGACGAGGAAAAATAGCATAGCACCACACAAACTGCTTGTGGGACAGTTAGCACGCAGCCGCAGTGGGTGGCGTTGCTCACTCAAGGAGCTACATAAATAGATAATGCCCTCAGCTAGAGAGCACATCATCAGTCAGTGTGGGGTTCAGTGTGTCCCTACGTATTCTTCCCCTACACCATCATCCTCTACAACACGGGCACCGGAATCAACAACGGGCACGCCGTCTTTACGACGACGGAGTTATAGGGGTACAGCGCCGTGGTACTACAGCTCACTGGCAGGTCAGTTAGTGATCTGAGTCAAGTCATCTGAAATAGAGAGGTGCAAGTGCCGCATGGTAGCGTAACCTAAGCTAGCAGCTAGACGGTTACTAACCTGTTGCTAAAATGAATGGGAGTCTATGGGAGGAGCGAGGGGTGAACTCCAGATTAAACTAAAATGTGTTTCTTTCTCATTTGGTCATAAATATGATCATTACCCAAACCTCCGTTCGAGCTGCGTGACGTGGTGATGTGGGATGAAGCTGCCCTTTATTTCTGGTGATGGTTAAGGGCCGTATTAATAACTGTGATGGTTTTTGATTGGATGTTTTCACTGTGATGGACTGATTGGCTGTCCTATCAGTACTGAGTAGCTCTCCACTGATGACAAATCCAGCTCAAATAAACAAACATTACTCAACGCTGCCCTCTATAGGTGTTAAGACACCAGGTCCCAGCTCAGATGATTAACGCCCTCTACTGACGTTCTGCTTGTTGTGACATGGCCTGATGGAAACGGTAGAGATGTGCTGCAGTCAGATTAAATATCTATCCAGCTCTGATGAGTGTGATTATGTAATAATCGGGACAGACGGTATAAAGGTGCACTAATCATATTAGCCATGCGTCTCAACAGAAACACGTTTCATTGTATCCGTATTATTACCGGGTACGGAATTCTCAGCTCAGGGTTTTTCTCCCGCGGGAGAGCATTTCAGCTGAAGCAATACTACACTCACTCTGCCACTCCGCCAGAGGCTGTTATGAGGCCGAGTGACAAATAGTGGCACTCAGTTCAAATCAAAGTGAAGAGTGAAGGATCCAAACAGCAGCCGGTACCGCACACCACTACAGAGTGAACCCAGAACTACACCACACAGCACAGTGCCACCTGGACACCTGTGTCATTCTCAAGTTCTGTCTATCCCTAACCACTCCCTCAACCACCAACACACCCAATACTGGGTGTGGAATTAAACTGGAACCAGTGTGAGGTGAATAAGACTGGGCTGATGTGGTCGGGTTCTCTAGTTCTGGTAAGGACTCTGCAGCGTTCCGGACTAACTGGCGCGTAGTGAGGCTTTCACCCTCGTCCTGGAGCCCACAGGACCCTGCGAAAAGAGATCACCTGCGTTTCTCTGCAGGCTCTCCCAGACAGCACCGAGATCAGCTAGGAGGATGAAGGAGGTGTTTGCTGCTCCTGCAGTCCGGTAATCTCACACACGTCTCCTCGTGAGTTTGAGAAGGGACCTCATTAAAGGAGCACACGGTGCTCAGATCTGCTGAGATACTAACCTTCATGTTTATCAGCAACTGATCTCAGGACAGGAGTTCCACCACTTCCCATTCAGGTCTGGCACCGCGAGGAGCCATCATCATTCTCATCTCGGCTTCTCTACGCCTCTCTACGTCTCCTTCTCATAGGGAGCTGGAGGAGAACCACCATTAAATCTTCAGAACCCTCAAAGAGCAATGATGTTCTGGATAGTTCTGAAAGAGTCCACTGAACATACACTCTACTGAGAAGTGTTGGCTCGTCTGCCGCCGCGCCGCGGGACTAACTTATGGTTTTGTTTGGAAACGGCCACCTGCTGCGTTTCTGGATATTTGTTTATTTGGTGAACTATTTTATTTCCGCTGTGCTTTGCTGCTGGACGGATGTGGGACGTTTGTTGCTCATGCAGGCATTTAGGTGCCTTGTGTAGTTTGAGGGGTCCTGCACACAGTGTGGTATTGCTGTGTGTTGTGTACAGCCACATTGACCAAGCTGGCGAGACGGGCACTGCTTTGTGCTTAAACCTCGTGGACAATAAAGTTAAAAGCTTTTATAAAAATCCTGCGCTCTTTATTTCCTACCGTGTGAGTAACACACATATATGAACCTGAGCTATAACAGCTCCAGCTCTTCTGGGAATTCTTTCCACAGGGTTAGGAATGTGGTTATGGGAATTTCTGACCATTCCTCCTGGCTCTCAGTCTCCACTCTAATCCATCCCAAAGGTGTTCTATCGGGTGGAGGTCAGGACTCTGTGCAGGCCGGTCCAGTTCCTCCACACCAAACTCTAAACTTGGCTCAGTGCAGTCAGACCAGTACCGTTCTCCTGGTACCACCAAACCCAGACTCGTCCATCAGACTACCAGGCGAAGAAGCGTGATTGGTCACTCCAGAGAACACGCCTCCACTGCTCTAGAGTCCAGGGGCGGAGCTTTACACCACTGCGTTCCACGCTCTGCACTGTGCTTGGTGATATAAGGCTGGGATGCAGCTGCTCACCATGGAAACCCATTCCATGAAGCTCTACACACTGTTCCTGAGCTGATCTGAAGGACACAGGAAGGTTGGAGGTCTGTAGTGATGGACTCTGTAGAAAGTTGGTGACCTCTGTGACCTATGACCCTCAGCATCCGCTGACCCCACTCTGTTGTTGTACGTGATCTAACACTTGGTGGCTGAGCTGCTGTCGTTCCCGATCACTGTGTTCTAATCCCACTGACAGTGGACTGTGGAATATTTAGTAGGAGGGAATTTCACCACTGGACTTGTAGCACAGGTGGATCCTATCACGGTACCACGCTGGAGTTCACTGAGCTCCTAAGAGCGACCCGTTCTCTCACTAACGTCTGTAGGAGCAGTCTGCAGGTCTAGGTGCAATACATCTATTGTCATGGAAGCGACTGGAACACCTGAGTTCAATTATTTGGAATAATAATAATTGTTTGGAATACTTTTGGCAATATAGTGTACATTACAGTACAGTTCAGTTGACTGTACTTTAATACACTGTAAGGGTAAACTGAACTCTCTCCTTCCTCTATTCCTCACACACTGAACTCATAACAGCTTCTATTGTTCCTCCAGATGTGTGAAGCTTCCCAACACACACACACACACACACACACACACACACACACACTCACACACACACACGCACTCACACTCACACTCACAGGGCCCAGGTGCTAATACGTATCTGGGTTAGACTCTCCGAGAACAACATGACCAAGGTCATTGTCAAGTAACTTGTGTGGCTCGCAGAGGGATCCTTCAGCTCGCTCTAATAATAGAAAATATGACCAGCCTTATTAGTGTTATGAACCGTCACACAGGCGCAGGAAGCCTCGCCTATTTATTAATCTGAGGACAGTGAGCAGAAATGAGCCAGAACAAAAGTACGGGGTGAGAAAGTGAGCTGTCTGCTGGGTAATTGCAGACTGTCTTTGATGAATGGTCTCGTGTATGTGCGGATTAGAATTAGGACTTCTTGGCAAAAGAAGCTCATTAAATTAGCTTAACTCGCGCTTGTACCCATTATTACCTGGCGGGCGTCGAGGAGAAACCGCTCGCACAGAGGTGACCAAACGGGTTCGTCATGCTGCCGTCGTTAGTTCAGTTCACTTCAGGTTAACTTGGAGAGCTGCAGGAGGCCTCACCTTGAAGCTCCTGACCAAAGAGGCCTCAAACCCACGGAGCAGAGACAACCTAATATCTGATGAGCAGATCTACTGAGGGATCCACCGCCCGAGTCCTCCTCTGAGCTTAGATTGAATGGATCGCTGAACAAATTTAAGGTTTACAAGGAAGACCATACGCTGACACACCAACAGTCAGGAGGCGTCAGTATCTAAACAGTCCATGGAGCAGAAGACCCACCAGAGTGCCTCTGTTAACACCACCACACCGGACACAGCACCTCACCTGGGCTCGGGAGGGCGCTGACTGGGCTCTAGAGGACATGTGGCGTGGTCTGATGAGTAATGGTATCAGTTGTTTGGGGGTGAGGGTGGGGTTTGTGTGTGGTGCAGATTACATGAAGCCATGGACCCCAGTGGTCACCAGGGCACCGTGCAGGCTGGTGGTGGTTCCATACTGGTGTGGGGTTTGTTCTCAGGCATGGGTCGAGTCCACTGAGGCTCTACTGCCTGGTGACCATTTGAACCCCCTCCAGGACTTCATGTCCCCCACAGTGATGGGATATTCCACCAGGGTAATGCACCGTGCCATCGAGTCCAGTTTGTCCAGAACGGATTCGGGGAGCATTCTGGAGAGTTCTGATGAATGGTGTGATCTGCACGCTCACCCAGTTGAGGAATCCCACCGCCCTGCCTTGCTCAAACAAGTTCTTGTCTCCTTGCCATGAGCATGCTGACCAGGATAACACCTCACAACGTATACAGCTGTGGGTGTTCCCAAGCCGTCCCCTGAGGTAACGCCCCCTCAGAAATAATCTACATACTGATTTTTAATTATGTTCTGACAGAAGTGACGTAAAGTTTGGATCTCTAGGAAACTTTTCAGACACGCGTCATGACAGAGAGGATAACACACTCAGTGGAGCAAGCTCGCTCGCTGGGGAGCATCCGTCACTCTTCAGAGTGGTGTGATATCAGCGTGGTCCGTGTCCTGCCTTTTAATCCCTTGACGATAGCGCGCACCTCAGGAGCAGCACAGGTCTATAGATCACGCGTCATTCTGAAGTCAGTGTGAGAAAAATGAACAGCAGATCTGAACAGCCCCTGCTGCACCTTCTACACAAACACGCTCCAAACCAGATACGGTCTTCCATTCCCACAGACGTCACTGGATCACTGAAACACTCATCACCAAAGAAGAGCTGCACCCAGAGGAACCAGTCCACAGGAGTGAGACTCGGCGTGTAGGTGTGACAGGGTGAGACTAATGATTTAAGTTCCACACTCGACCGCACATGTGATGTAAGCAAGGGCGGGCCTTATCTCTGTACCTGACTGACCCAACACCACCGTTACAGACCTCCAGCGAGCAGTGGTGTCCTCCATGAGTCCTCCTGTTACTGCAGCACCATCGGCAGACGGCTGCACCACGCAGGACTACATGCACACAGACCGTTACCACGACTGTCCTTAACACCACGTCACCGTCACCAAAGACTGCAGTGGTGTCATACCAAAAGGCCTGGTGTCCCTCCACCTCCACCCCTACCGCACCATCTGCAGGAACTGTGTGAGGATGTTCAAGCTGCATGGGATGGATTATCACAGGACTCCATTAGGAACCTCTACAGCTCCATACCGAGACGTCTGGCGTGTTGGGTTAGCGAACACGGCGGCCCGACGCCATACTGAGAGACAGACTTCTGTATGTGTAGCTCAATAAATATTGATCATATCAGTCTAAACTTATCATCAGTTATTGATCCTGGTCACCTTTATCTTCCTTCCCAACACACCTGCACTCCCACACCTCCTCCTGGGTGCAGCTGTTACTCTGATGAGTGTTTAGCGGTCATAATATGAATAACCCTAGCTAACAGTCCTGTGCACTAAAGTCTATTATTAATCTATAACACAGTCTATTCAAACTGGAGCCTGCTACAACTGCACCACCACATCTGATGAAGCTTTCTGACTGTGGGCTATGATCGCCAGACTTATGATGCAATTTCACGTGTCATTGCTTGCATGTCTCACAAGCTGTGTTTTGGCTCCAACCTGGTGATTCAGAGGACCCGGTGATGTCTGGAGGAAGATAGACGTTTACTGACATGCCATTCTTCTGTCTGATGTGGAACCCAGCTCACGGTACATGTCCATTAGCTCTGCGTTTCCTCTGACGCAGCGTGGCTTGCTGGGTCTCTATCGTATACAGTAGCCCTGGATGGACAGATACAGCCGGAATCAGCTTTCCTCCTCTGTGTGTGATGCTCGAATGATGTACCAACTTACTCCTGCCTAATTGGACAGCCATACTCATTTGCATAAAGGTGAAATCTCCTGCCACACGGCGAGGTCACGCTCGACACGACGCAACTCGTCATGCACCAGCCACATGTGGCAGCTCTGTCCGTTTAAACGTATAGGATGTAAAGGACCTGGAATTCCTGGGACACTTTACTGTAGAGTGCTGCTCATACGGCTGACACTGCCATAAACATGTCATAACCACTTCATAACCCTACATTAGACAAGCCTTTCCCCAAAACCATTTCACTCTGACACCAGGCCTGAAGCTGTGGACGCCAAGCGCCCCACGGTGAGCCCAAATCTAATACTGAAGAAACTCCAGCAGGGCCTTCTTATTAATTATGAATATGCCATATCACTGGGACTGACAGTGGCAGCTCTCTCTCCCTCTCTCTCTCTCTCTCCCTGTCTGTCTCTCTCTCTCTCTCCCTCTCTCTCTCTCTGTCTGTCTCTCTCTCGCTCTCTCGCTCTCTCTCGCTCTCTCTCCCTCTCTCTCTCTCTCTCTCTCCCTGTCTGTCTCTCTCTCTCTCTGTCTCTCTCTCTCTCTCTCTCTCTCCCTCCCTCTCTCTCACTCTGTCTGTCTCTCTCTCGCTCTCTTGCTCTCTCTTTTATTAAGTGTATGTTTAGTTAGTATGTATATGAGCGCTGCCCTGCTGTAGAGTAAACCTGTCCCTAACTGTGTGTAAATGCTTAAACCTCCTGTCTCTATAAAGACTAGTGAAGCTAACTTTGACTGAAAGTGGTAAATGTGTGTATAGTGAATGATAAACGGAACTGCACCCTCCATTCTCGGTATGGGCACGAGGCCTCCAACAGAACGATGACTCATCATTAAAGATCTACTGCCCATTACAGGAGCTCATCTTCACAACCGCAGCGTTCAGGTAATTTCAGAAACTGTGTCAGTAGTTCTGTTAGCCCGGTGTTGGCGGTTTGTGGAACCAGGCCCTACGACCCATGTAGCTTGTAAATGAGCCAACATTAAAGGTGCATCATTTACAGGTAAACTGTGTTCCTGACTACCAGACGCTACCAGGTTAAAGCTATGCCGTTTTCCATATGGTGCTCATGCAGCATGTCTTGTGAATTTGATGGAATAACAAATTCCAAACGAAACGCACGCCGTTCTAAATACAGTCTGAGTGTTATCTCTCTGAAAGGGCAAACACGAAACGCAGGGGTAGCGTCGGGGCCCCACAGCGATGCTGAGCAGTTGTATAACAGGAGTTCCAGAAAGTCAGGGCGTAGTTGAGAGCAGGCGGTGCTGATTGTAGTGTAAGTCTATAATGCTGTAAGGTAAACAGTGTGTGTCTGGACGAGTGATAGATTCCCTCCTCCTCTGGGGTGAAGTGAAACGAGCTGCTGTGTCCTGGGGCTGCCTGCTCTGTCTGGATCTGTATGCAGGTTTGTTTTACAGATACATAGGAGTTCAGTAAAATCACAGGAGCATTTAAAGGAGCTGGCAGGAGACGTCTGAGGCATCCACCGGCTGCTCCTCTCAGTGGCTTTACTCTGCCGTTAACAACACTGGAAGCCGAGCAGGAGGACTCCAGGTCCGTCGGGGACCAGGCACAGTGTACAGGCCTACTGTTATGTCTGTTATTCATCTGGCTTTCAGGATGTGTCTGCCGTTAGGAAGGACCTGCTGGTGTTTCTTCAGTATTAGAGTTTGGGCTCACCGCGGGGCTCTTGGCGTCCACATCTTCAGTTTTCCAGGCCCAGTGACCTGAGGGTCAAAAAAGGGTGCAGATGCTCCTGCTGAAGGTAAAGGACTGTTACTGGACCGTGGTCAAAGGGTGCAGATGCTCACTGGGGTATCACAATCGACACCCCTCACCACAAACTGTGCATCTGCAAGGTTACCAGGATCATGCCTGACCCCGCCCCTCCCCTCCTGCTGCAGAAGGTAGCAGAGCATCCGATCCACCGGCACCAGATCCTCCAACAGCTTCTTCCCCGGAGGTGCTCAGATTACTGAATGCACTGATGCCCCCCAGCATACACCTGGACTTATCTAGACCCCTTACTTCACCCACCACAGGCCGTCAGTTCTCCTGTTTACCATCTCTGCACACCTGCACTTTGATCTGTGATAAAGCCTGTACCTTAATCTACAGTAACAGCTGACAGCGTTTACACACGTCCTCAGTCGCGACCCGCTGCTGAACTCAGTTCCCCGTTCGTGTACGGCCCTGCTGTGTAGGCTTGCTGCACTCTCTGTATCCCTGTACATGGTGCTGCTGCTCTGTGGTGCACCATGCCGCCTGAAGAACCACAATCCGTTCCAGACGCCTGACCTGAGTAAAGCCCTATTGGGACGGGATTAGTTTTCCATGTGGAGGTGAGGGAATGTGATTATTACCGGAGTTCCTCCGGGATTTTAGAGCGAGTGCACCATGTCAGTGAGTTTGACCGACTGTGCACTCCTCTGTCAGTAAAGATTCCAGCTCGTTTCACCTTCACCTGTAAAACAGGCCACAGAAATCACCTCAGGTTATACTAACCCCCCACCAATCCATGTGTGTAGAAATTCCATCGCCTTCTTTGGAAAATAAGTTTCCCAGTTTTTCTCAATGGAGGAGCTCGAGGAGGCATTACCTCAGGTCATTCGGGTCTGTGGAGAACCTCAGGTCTGACGGACCAAAGGCCTCCTCAGAGTCGCGGCGCTCCCAGCAGCGGTAGGTACGTCACTGTGTGTGGTAGCCTACAGCCTGCTTATGGGTTATGAAGATGTATCTGCTTATTTACACACTAAAACTTCACTATTAATGTCTGTGGGTTACAGGATGGTCACCCTCAGGACGCTGCTCTCAGGACACTGCCCACAGGACACTGCCCACAGGACGCTGCCCACAGGACGCTGCTCTCAGGACGCTGCCCACAGGACACTGCTCACAGGATGCTGCCCACAGGACACTGCCCACAGGACACTGCCAACAGGACACTGCCCTCAGGGCGCTGCCCACAGGACGCTGCTCTCAAGACACTGCCCACAGGACGCTGCCCGCAGGAGGCTGCCCGCAGGACACTGCCCGCAGGACACTGCTCAAAGGATGCTGCCCACAGGACGCTGCCCACGGGACACTGCCCACAGGACACTGCTCTCAGGACGCTGCCCACAGGACACTGCCAACAGGACACTGCCCACAGGACGCTGCCCACTGGACGCTGCCCACAGGACACTGCCCACAGGACGCTGCCCACAGGACGCTGCTCACAGGACACTGCCCACACTTTTGGTTTGGTTGGTGGGTGACATGTTTTATGGAGATGACAGCAGTGAGTAAATCGAGTAGCCCCTCCCATCTCAGTCATGTATGCTGAGCTTTCTTATCCCGTGTGAATCAGTCATACATTATACAGACGTCCTGCAGTAACACCACCCTCCTCCACCTCCCCATATAGAACTAACCCCGTCCCTATAGACCCTAAGAGCTCGTTGCTCTAGAATGGAGCTTGTTAGTGGCCATACATACTTTTGAATTCTATGGTTTTCACAGACCGCAAACCCAAAGAGGAACTACACCCAGAAGATTTCAGGATGGTCCACATCACGACCCTCTAATTCAGCTGGTTACAGTGAAAGCAGGCCGGTGCAGACACAGACCAGGTCCGGTGCAGAAGACACCCGTAAGGTCTGGAATGTGACCTAAAGGCACAAAGGAGGTAGAAGAACGTGAGCGGTATTGGTGACGCCCTCAGAGAGACAGAACATGCTGTACAGATCGGACATGTGCTCCAGGGAACCGTGTGTACATGAGCGTTTAGAGGTAGACGTAATGTTTCCATCCACACTAGAACTTTGGCTTTGGCCCAGAATGGTAATCTGGATTTAGTGGCTACCAAACAACACCTCGGTTGTGGAGTGCATGCTCAGGCATGGCAGGGCAGGAGGGGACTCATGTCACAGATGTCACCTCGTTGCAAGGCCTGACGTTCTGGAGCTGCTAGGACCTACAGCACTGCCAAAGAAGCCCCATGGCGGGACAAACCGCCATTCCATACAGTTGGTTCTGACCTATACCGGAAGCTCATCCTGCTGTAGGACCGGTTCTGTTTATGTCCTAACCTGACACAAACAGTTCCCAATGGTGCAGTCTGCACTGATTCACTTCCAGGTCCACACGCAGCAGGTACTGTATTCTCACCTCGCTGACAGTCACGTTATGAGAACAGATTCTAGAAGCGTTCGTATTCCGGACCAGAAGGGGGAGATAATATTCCGGTGGTTAAAAAGAGAGCAATTAAAACCCGTCTCAGAAGACCAGTGGTGTTCAGGGTTACACGGTGTCATCCTCCATTAAAGCAGGTTAGCACAATATAACTGGTAAAATATCAGTAGCAGCTCAATATGACTCCTATCAGCTCTGAAATATGCATATCTATGGGCTAATTTACATACACCGTTCACGGGAAGACTGAAATCCAGTTTCAGACCAAGACAAATATATTTAAGGGCCGTCACTCTTCTGCAGGAGCGAATTCAAAATGAGCCCAATCTAATATGTAGGCCCTGTTGGAACAGCAGAGGGAAGTAATGTGATTGAACATCATTCCGGCCTAGCAGGATCCTGAACAGGGAATTAAATTATACAGGAGTCTGCCTCGTGGGGCGGAGCTATGTTCCTGATACCCCAGCATTGCCATGATAGTGCAGTCCCTAACTACTGGTTATTCGGCGGGCCTGTTTTGACCGGTACGATACGTATATACGGCGGGATGCACAACACCAGCCTGGTTACGTGTGTTCATGAAGTGTCAGAGAGGTGTCAGAGAGGTGTCATGAACTTGTTCAGGTGTTCAGGTGTGCACACACAGGTTGTATGATCTACATAGAAAAGCTCTGGAGCAGCCACACGAGGCTTTAGGTCACTGTGAGCATCAGCTAGAGAGGAAAAACGCCCCGGCAGAGCAGAGGAGCTGTGTTCACTGGGGTCCACCGTTAGGATGAGCTGGAATGGCGTTATGATCCATCATCAGTCCTGGACCTCACTAAGGCTCTTCATGGCTGAATGAAATCAGACCTTCCCTTTATTACTCCGGACTCCAGAAGATACGCTGAGTGGGCTGGTCTCTAGACACATCTGGGCACATGACGTATTACTGGCAAACCTGTACATGGACTTATCCTGAGTGTACCACTGTCATTCCCATCGGGTGTGGAGTCCAGCGTTTACTGCTTAATCTCCGCCTCAGTGTTATCAGTGTTGCTCTTGTACAGAAGAACCTGTTGTGTGTCTCTGTACTGCTGGACTCCCGCTGAGGAGCCGTCTACGTAACACTCAGTGAACATGAGCTAAGCTCTGCATATACACTCCTGTGCAAAACTCAGAGACCACCTTTGATGCCTTTCATTTTGAATCAAAACAGCTATTATGTTATTCCGTACCAGAGAAGATCTCAGAAGAATGGACTGACCACCCCAGTGCCCAGACATCAGCACTGCCACTGTTTACTAACTGGTCTTCATCATCATCATCATCATCATCCCTCCACTACTGTGCATCACACAGCAAGCAGGCCAGTAAAGTCTTAGCAGGCCTTGGGGTCACTGTTTCCGTGCACCTGAAGACCACCAGTCCAGGTAGCTTCGTCACTTGCTCATCCGGCCCTAAAGGCCTTGTAGCTCTGGCATAGCGCTGCTCACGTATGCAGCCGGAAACCCTGTTGAGCACCGTCATCCAAGCAGGTAGCCATGTATCTGCAATACAGCTTTGAACAGGAGCCAGGCAGCTTCATAGCCATGGTGCAGATCCAGACTGGATCACCACTGCAGTGTAGCATCGCTCACACAGCCTGCTCCAGAAGCCTGAGTCACAGGCGGGAAACTCTCGGCTGCTATCTCAGCAGAAATGATGGTGAGGCTTACTAACACCAGACCACACACACACCCACAGACAGACACACACACACACACACACACACACACACACACACACACACCCACACAACCACAGACAGACAGACAGATACACACACACACACACACACAGACACACACACACACACAGGCAGACAAACTCTCGGCTGCTATCTCAGCAGAAATGATGGTGAGGCTAACTAACACCAGACCACACACACAGACACACAACCACACACAGACACACACACACAGACACACACAGACACACACAGACACAGACAGACAGACAGACAGACAGACAAACACACACACAGACAGATACACACACACACACACACACACAGACAGATAGACACACACACACAGACACACACCCACAGACTCACACAAAGACAGACACACACACACACGCACACACACACACACACACACAGACAGATAGACACACACACAGACACACACCCACAGACTCACACACAGACAGACACACACACACACACACAGACAGATAGACACACACACAGACACACACCCACAGACTCACACACAGACAGACACACACACACACACACAGACAGACACACACACACACACGCACGCACACACACACACGCACGCACACACACACACCCTTGAATAAAAGTGTGGTCTCTGACTTTTGCACAATACTAAACATCTGGAGCCCTGTACTTGACCTTTCCTTGATTAGTGATAAACAATCACACAGTGGGAACATGTGACACGGCTTTACCTCCATCAGGTCTCCGTGGGAGGAGCACACTGCAGGTTAGAGGTTCCGGTAGTGCCGGCGAGGACACCCGGTTTTCTGGCCCCCATGTTTTGCTATTGTGTGAGAATTAGAAATAAGGACATGCCAGCCCTGGAGTGATCTCCGTGCCCTGCTCTGGAGGGAGCATTGATTTTTCTCCTCTCCTCCTTCTCCACTTCAGCCGTACAGGAGGCTGCTGTCTTGCACCCCAGTTGGCAAGTGCCACAGTGAGTTAGGCTGGAGAGGCAGAGGGCAAAGGAGGCATTTTCCACCGTGGCTCCCATTATTTCACGGCACTGGCCGAACGAGCTGCAGAGAAGGAGGAACAGCGTCTCCAGGGAACTGGCAGCTGCCAGCTGTGCAGAACATAATGGAGGAGAGTAGCGTCAAACTCCCACAATTAACACTGTTTAATTAAAGCAGGCCCCACTCCCACAGTTTGCAGAGGGTGCCATTAGTGGGGTTAAGGGGAGAGGGCTCGGGGGAGTTGGAGTCGGCACTGAAAGCCATCTGCTGTGTTGGTATTGCTGGCACTGAGAGAAGGGTTCTGAATGTAGGTCCTTTAGAGAGAATTTCAAGGATGGCAGAGCAGAAAACGAGATCACGCCGCTGAAATAACCGCTATTTGTGGTTATTGGAATCGTCCCATGTTCTCGTTCTTCCATAGCTCCTGCTGCCAGTTGGACCGTCTTTACAGAATGTTGATAAACACTGCGTCTCACCTCAGGAGGAGTTACACTTTCACCAGCTGTCCCGTACCTAGAGGAAGGATTATGATGAACGGGCCAGCAGGAATGATCGGAGCTGAGTGGAGGATCCTGTTTGTTAGAGATCAGGTGTCCGTAGCGCACTAGACCGGCATCTGAAACCCCAACAACAGTTCTGATCATTCACATAACCTACAGGTGTACAAGACACAGCAGTGTCACTGCTGGACCCAGATTTGTCCACCAACCAGACCTATCCAGCCAACAGGGTCCTGTGGGGCAGAGTCCTGTGGGCAGCGTCCTGTGGGGCAGCCTCCTGTGGGGCAGCGTCCTGTGTCCACTGATGAAGGACTAGAGGATGACCAACACTGCACTGTGCAGCAGCAGATGAGCTATCGTCTCTGACTGTCCATCTACAAGGTAGACCAGCAAGGTAGGAGTGTCTAATAGAGTGGACAGTGAGTGGACACAGTGTCTCAACACTCCAGCAGCACTGCTGTGTCTGATCCACTTACACCAGCACCACCCACACCAACACCACCACCACGTCAGTGTCACTGCAGTGCTGAGAATGATCCACCACCCACACACTACCTGCTCTGTGGTGGTCCTGTGGGGGTCCTGACCATTGAAGAACAGGGTAATACAGTACACAGAGAAACAGATGGACTACAGTCTGGACCTGTACACCTACAGAGTGTCCTGTATGGTCAGTGGAGCTGATGGAGGAGACAGTGGGTGGAGATACAGATACAGGGTTTGTTTGAAGTGTACAGAAGGAGATAAGGAGAATAGAGCTTTGGATACCAGGCGTGTCTTAGCTGATCTCCTGCTCCCCACACAAACTGTTTACCAAACTACCAACCAGCACTCAGCAGCTTTCACCTCAGTCAGCTTACAGCCTCAGCTGAATGTGCCCACTCGGGGCAGTGTGGTGTCTGGCCTCCAGCCTGACTGAGTATTCTATGCTGTGTAAGGAGTCTGTCTGTATCTGTAGTCAGGACATCACATGCTCCAGTTCCATTCAGCCCTGGCCTTCTCTGATCCAGCTCCATGCTGCGAGGGATCGGTTTGTCTGTTAATAGCCCGAGGGCAGCGAAGTCCTCACCTGCCGACTTTCTCGTGTCCTAGAGAGGATGCTGATCCATCTAAAAATCTCCCAGGTTACAGTGTACCTTCTCCCTGACTCTTATTCATCTACTCTAATGCCCTGCTCCACCTCCGATTCCCTGGGCCTGCTGCTGAACATCTGTTAACTAACTCCCCAGCCGCACGACTCTACACGCCTTCCTCATTACTCCTTGGTCCAGTAACCTTCTCCCAGATGAAAGCCAAGTCTGACTGCTCACTGTGTTTTCCATGCTGGGTTGGAGACGGTTTAGGCTATAACTGGTGGCAGGTACACGGTTAACCCCTTCTACAGGGCTTTCATTAGAGCGTTTAGTGTGTGTTTAAGTAGATGCGGTATGTATTAGAGAGGAACTTGGGAAACGCCTGTTCCACCTGCTGTATAGGCCATGTCATGAAACCTGCCCCAGCCTAAACGCTGTTTAGAGGCCAGTTAGTCAAATTAGCGTGTGACATAATCTGGCACAGCACTTTACATTAAACCACCTATCATGACAACCACACCTACTGGTAACATGGCACTAACAGACTGTCATGGCGACCACACCTACTGGTAACATGGCACTAACAGACTGTCATGGCGACCCAGGACTGTGATGCGATTGTAGCATGATGGTGTCCATGGTTTGATAACGTTTAGTATTTGAACAGTTACAGCGCTGTCCACACAAACAAAGCTACACTGGGGCCAGAAGTGGCTCTCTGCTAGCCCAGTTCTTCAGCTGGTTCCGCTCAGGATTCTGGGTGCCCTTACACCAGTTTTTATTGGAACCAACGAACGTCAAAGGATACATCGCCAACAGGGGGCGCTGCACAGCGGTAGTGAGCAGTAGTACCAAGATAGCGGAGCGTATAGATGACCTGCGAGCGTTTGGGCTGGTATTCCAGATGTGTGTTTATGTCCAGAAAGCAGCACAGCTCCACTACTGGAGATAAGATGATGTAGAAGAGGTTCTCCAGCAGACCACTGGGTGGCCCCATTGTTGCCCTCTCTGTCCAACTGACACGCCTACAGATGTTATCACAGTTCATGCTGAAGAATTCCATGCTTTGGTTCTAGCTAGGAACTAACTTTCCGAACCCGTTTTACTTTTGGTGGTAATGTCCCGAACGGTTCAAGATTAAGTGTGCGAGCCGGAACAGAACCCGTTCCACCTGTGACCCCGTAGAAGAACCTCTTTTGGTTCCAAAACGACATGCAACTATAAAGGACCTTTTCATAGAGCCTCCACGTAATGTAAACTGAGATAGGAATTACACGTAGAGGTTCTTCATGTCCTTACAGGGTTCTTCAAATTCACGAAAACACTGTAAGCGGTTCTTTATTGGTGTCACGTCTAGAACACTGTGTAGCACTTTTTTACATGCTGATAGAGCAGTGCTGCTGTGCACGAGGACAGAGCTAATGGGAATTCTGTGTTGCTGTGCTTTGTTTGTGGTTATGTGCCTTGTCCGAGTACGCCACCTCAGCGGTCAGAGTGAAGGCAGGAGCGTAAGAACCTGAAGCCATCAGTCAGCGGATCTTTGAGCCTGGGAGTTAATCCCTCTCCTGCGGCTGCAAAGGCAGAGCCAGTATCACACTGCATGTGGTAGAGGACCAGAGATATGGGCTCTGTCTGAATTTCAGAAACACCCTTCATTAACAGGGCCCACAGTCAGGTGGACCGTCCTACAGGTTCCTTAGAGACAATGCCCTGGGAGCAGGTACCAGCGGGTCATACCAGAGAGCTCAGTGATACTCACCACGGCAGTCATAGAATACCACCTCTACGACATCAACCTACCGCCCTGGAGCTGCCCGGGTCTGCACGCTGTTACTGTGGACTGGATGTATGGAGAAGCACGTAGCCTGTGGAATTCATGTGTCCTCTGGGCCAAACTGCTCCTGGGAGTAACATCACCTCCCCATTTGGCACTTCACGCACAGGGTCCGGGACTGAGCAGCCACACGCACGCCTAAGACCACCATCCAGAATGCTAAGGGCTGGCTGGAGTGGTGTCCAGCACCCTGACCCTAAAACAGTCAGTGACAGGAAGTCCAGAGGAGTTGGGGTTGTCAGTAGCCTTGAGAATGCTAGCTGTCGGAATGCTAAGTGCCTGATGGACAGTATGGTGGAGGAGGATTCACTCATCAAGAACGAATCGCCATCTTCTGCTCCACCGACAGACACCGTTTCACATACATGGCCTCAAAGCAGACCTCCGAGCACAAACTCAGTGTTGGTCTGACCCTCACTCGTCTGTTTGTCTCCACCCCCCCATCACTCATTCCTTCCATAGAGTCCTGTTCATTTCCTCCTCTATTCAAACCCTACTGGTTCCTTTACTCTCCACCACCAACCTGCACGTACTCACTCAGGACAGCTCCCCAATCTCTAATCCACAGACCTACTGACCTCCACGCCTCTATGTGTCATTTATTCATCTCTCCTTCCTCCCATAGACTTCCATTCATTTTAGCCACCAGCTAGCAACAAGCTAATGCCATGCTATCACTCTCCACTCCTCCTACAGGAGATACACTGTTCTGCTCATCATGGATTACTGTTGTTGGTACATTCCTGCTCTTATTGCTGTGAGGGGTGGTAACCATAAGGATGGGAAGTTCAGCACAGAGGAGAAATTCCCAGTGCACACATATTCATCAGCATAACAGGCTGAACCCACGGAGCCAAACCCTCTCCATATCTCTCATAAACCTGCCCTTCAAAACTCATCTCCCTCAATCTGCTCTGTCCTTTCATACCATGCCTTCATCCTTCAGGAATGAAAATTTAATAGTCTCAGCTGTTGCCAGCCAGCACCCCAGCTGTTGCTACGATGCACAGAGCCATCCTTAATCATTAAAACAACCACTGCTCCCATTTAGTCTCCTTTGCATGTCTTTGATGTGACTGAAGGATCAGTTTAAGTGCCAGCCTGCAGTGGAAGCAGGCTAACAGCCTGGAAGGGTTCGCTACCCGCTGGCCTTGCCTTCAGCAGCTCAGGTGTTCAGGAGGAACTCCAGCTCAGCGTTCTCAGTTTAAAGGTGGAGTTCATCACAGAGCTACCGAGTCACCTGGTTTCAGGATGCTTAGCTTTGACTGTGCGTCGGCTAATTTAACCCGCGCTAATGTGGGTAATTCTACAGCGGGGGTTAACCGTAAACAGGTGTAACCTGAGGCTGGTACAGGGGCGGTACCCGAGTTAGGGGCATAACTGCACCATATATCCGACCCGGGACCTTTCTCCACCTCAAAACAGCAGGGTATAGAGAGGAACCTGTGAGGATACTGCAGTGTCCACCTACCAGCTCGTGTGGACGTGCGAGAGGCATACCTATGTGGAGCGGTGAGAAGGGAGCACCACGGGTAGCGTGGCAGTAAGAGAGGTTAAACAGGACCTGTGCAGTACACAGGAGGGTGTGTGGGTGCTGGGGTGTGGGGCTGTGTAGAGGAGTGATGCAGTGTTAGTGATGTAGCTGGTGGTCTTATAGACTCTACAGTGGTACACTGAACAGCTCCACCTGCTGAGTCTGGACCGGTCCATATCCTGATCCACCACATCTACTCCTGATGTACACAGTATGGTACTCCTCCATATCTCCACCTCTAATATATATTTAGTGGTGTAAAAACTTTGATCTCTTTTTCTGCACAGTGTAAAAGCTCTAGTTCTCCTTTCAGGTTAGTGAATATTCATGATGGACCGACCAATAGAATCGCTCCAAACCTGCTTAGTAATAAACCCTGTTCTATCAGCTCCACTGCAGGGTAAGGAAGCTGCTCCATCCTCCTGTACAGCTCCACTCTGGAGGGGTTTAAGGTGGACTGTATAATTCCATTCTGGAGGGGTTTAAGGTGGACTGGATAATTCCACTCTGGAGGGGTTTAAGGTGGACTGTATAATTCCATTCTGGAGGGGTTTAAGGTGGACTGTATAATTCCATTCTGGAGGGGTTTAAGGTGGACTGTATAATTCCATTCTGGAGGGGTTTAAGGTGGACTGGATAATTCTCTGAGGGCTAGTTTATAGTTCGGTGTCTTCACTTTTATTTTTCAGTAAAACTTTAAGGGTTATTTCTCCCATTTAGTAAAATGTCTACATGATAATAAACAAACTCTGAGCTGTAAACACAGTGATCCAGCTTGTCTACAAAATGGTTCAGAGGAAACACCTGGCATGAAAGTATTTAAACAAAGAGTCTCCCTTGTGTGTTTAAGGTGGTAGTACCTTCAGGCTCTGGCAGGTGGTGGGGCTATCCAGGTGTATGGAAGCGTACGGTCATACGGGTCTACCAGCAGTGGATACAATCCCAGTCTACAGGGAATTCTCCTCGGAACTGTGCCAGGGAAGGCATCCACCACATCTGGACCACCTGACCAGTTCTCTGATGTGAGAGTGTCTGAACACTGATGTGGCTACATCCAGAACCTGGTCCCAGCTGGTACTGGTGTAGGTGTTACACACCGGTAGGTATGGATCAGTCCCGGCGGGGGGTTGTTTACTATCCGGTGATTAGTTCTTATTCCACTGACCAGGTGATCTGACCTGTACCACAGGGAGGGTGGCCGGTAACAGGTGGTGTACCTGGGGCGTATCAGTGTACCGTGTACGTTCTCTGTGGTTAAAGGAACCGTTCTCCCATGCGGCTCCAGCCCCACCAGCTCTAGTGTTTCTGAAGGATCTCTGCAGTTTACACGGCGGACCCTAACAGACACATTTACGGAGCTACTGGAAATGGGTCAAGGATAAATACCCGGATAAAGAACATTCCGGGGAAGAGAGTTCCAGATTCCTGCTGTGCCTCTTCAACTTCGGCAGGTGGGCTATTTTTGTCCCAGCCCTACTGTGTGTGTGTGAGTGTGTGTGTGTGTGTGTGTGTGTGTGTGTGTGAGTGTGAGGAATCTCTCCTCCTATGGAAACCACAAAACGGGAGAACGTGGTGAGACAGGAGCTCCAACAAAGGCGTAGGCTATAATAGATTTGGGTGGTGCTGCGCTCTCAGGGGTGTAATTACACCATTAATTATCTGCTTCACAAATTGTAGATATTTCAGCGAGTCATTAGTTAATTCCTGTAGCAGCGCGCGGCTCCAGAAGGTCACCGTTGGGTCTTTTAAGAAGAGATCCCTGCCAAAGTGCCTCAGTCTGCAGGCCATTATATTATTTCAGGAGGCTCATTAATTATACCCACTTGATCATTTGCTCATTGTAAGATTTTAAATCTGGACAGTCCTGTAGTTACAGCCCATAAATGTTTTAGGAGCAGCCTTTAAACCTGAGATCCAGTTTTAGGAGGTTTAGTCCCCAGACGCCTGTTAATACTGGGTTTAAATATTACTTCCTCTAAACTCCAGTTTTAAACCGCAGGGCTCGGTACCATTGGACTCACTGGACCTGATACGATGCGCTAGCCTGAACTCTACTTAAGAAAATACTTCAGTAAACTTCTGCACAAAGGTTCACGATCTGTTTGTCCCGGACCAATCAGAAAACGTCCATTTTGCATACTGCATACCTGAGCTGTGGGTTGTGGTAGTTTCTGACTTTGAGGGAGGAGAGTATTTGTTTCACAGCTGTCCGACTGATAATTCCCGTCTCCTTGCCATGAGGACGCTGACCAGTGTTCCAAATCACTCACAAGATAGCACCTCACAGCGTATACAGGTGTGGGCGTTCCCAAACCTACCCTGAGGGAACACCCCTTCATCATCAAACCCAATCCAATCCGGTGGTGGGTTTGGTATCTCAGCCTGGTTTGACCCGGGAAGTCATGTGGCCTGGTGTTCTACCCCGAGTTCTCCACACCGTGCGAGTTCTGTGATGTGTTAATGGGTTCGTGGAGGAGCTGGGCCTACTGGAGATACTCATCGGGACTTTGGAAAGGCATGCCCAGGAGCAGAGACGAGGAGAACAATGAGAGCAGACACTGTCAGGAAGTTGTCGGAACAATGAGCTGAGCTGACGTGACAGTCAGTTCACCCACAGAAGCGAATGCTGAGGGGGATGGATGAACAGATCACGAGCTAGACAGCTGCTCTGTACTGCTGAGGTCTATTACTGGTTGGAAGCAGAGTCGTCTTCCAGCATCAGCGCCATGAGGTAATTAGAGTTAGAGCCACACCAAGCTATTACCCTCAGACTCCAGCACCTATTCACATTCAGGAGCCTTTAACACAAGCACCAACAGGGATCACTTCCAGAGAGCCGAGCGCTTTCAACCCCCAGAATCAAGCAGGAATATCAGGACTGATTTCATTATACCTCCAACAAGCAGCGCCCTACAGAGCTTACACACCGAGACGGCAAACCTGTCTTCATCTCTAACGTCATTTACAGGCAAATAATAACAATACTAATAACAACAATATTAATATTCTGGAAGACGCTGGCATCATGTGATCAGCCAAAACCCCAGAGCTTCATCAAGAAACTAACTTTAGGGTTGGGAGTCAGTCCCAAGCGGAACCTGGAGGGGTTAAGCCTCTTTTGGTCAGCTAGGTTAATGTAGCTAGCGTTAGCTCTCCGAGTCTTCTCCGAAGGTCCAGCAGAATCAATATACACCACATACAATCCGAATCATCCGGTTCTATCGAAGAGAGGAAGTCCTCCTCCACGTCTTTGGGGTTTGGAACCGAGATTGTGTGGAATCCAGTCTGGGTATCTTCATCACCTGGAGTCGGAATTTTAGTCGACCCTAACATTTCTGGAATTGAACACGGCCGGATCCGAAGCCTCGACAGCCCTACACAGGTCACTGGTCGGCCCGCGGTGGTTGGCGGTTGGCCTCGTGCCCGAGCTCGGTGGCTGGACCTACTCTTGGCTGTGTCGGCTGAGAGACAGCGTGATGATGGCAGAGAATATTCCACATTGGCTGGAAGCTCCGCCAAGCTCCCCCTACTCTCACCTCACCTTCCTCGCACAGCACCGTTCAGAACGGACCACCCTAAAGTCTCTTTGATCATGCCTGACATACCACCAGTAAACGAGTTAGCATATCAGGAGAGATTCCCCTAGCACAGCTACACCACCAAACACAGTAGCTCCAAAAACACCTTCCTCAGAGGAGGAGTCCAGGAGAGCAGCCTGCTGACGGAGCGGTTCTGCCTGTCTCTTTCTCTCCACCGTGGCTGGATGTCTGCACTGTCAGGTGGAGTAGAAGGAGTAGAAGGTGTAGAAGGTGTAGAAGGTGTAGAAGTAGATTAAAACCTGTCTGCAGTTTGCTGGACAGTCTAACCTGGCTGAGAGACGCTCACATAGCTTGACCGATTCTGCGGTCATTATGACCTCCAGCTTCAGGATCATCCACTCATACCTCTGCACCTCCACCTCACCTGACTGCATGTGTTTGGACTGTGGGAGGAAACCGGAGCGCCGCACTGGTAGCTAAGGTGTAAAAATGAATGGAACTCTATGGAAGAAACGAGGGATGAATAAACAACACATAGAGGAGTGAGGGTCAGAATGTCTTTGGATTCGAGTTCGGGAGTCTGCCCTGAGATAGCGTATGCACCCCATTCCCGATCCAACCCAGCATTCCGGAGGTGGAAACTGTGGGACAAGTTCCCGGATAAAAATATGCACCAAGAGGAAGAAGAATATAACATCGGATAACAATAGTGCATTTCTCAATCAGTAACTATAGGATTATAATTAATATGTGTTTAAATTGATTAATTAATGGATTATTTAATTTAATAAGAGTAAATAAATAATTATTTACAAGAATATTAATAATTAAAGCACAGTTAATTATTTTCATTAATGTTTTATTAAAACCTTATATATAAAGTCCTTATATATATATATATATATATATATATATATATATATATATATATATATATATATATATATATATATATATATATATATATAACAAACTAATCAAATTATTGATTCATATATTTTAATACAATCTGAACCGCAGTAATTACATAATCACTAAGGAATGTTTATACATCAGACAGGCAGAACCAGCACCTCCATACTGTAAACAGGACAGGGTTGATTACTGATGATGATTAGGAGTAAATGTTTAACATATTAAGTGGCCTAATTTATTAATTAAATAACCAAATCATTATTAATGAGCTATAATTAACGATCAGGTTTCTATTATTGATGTAATGGTTGTTTATCCATGTGGTTAATAATTCAGATGGTCGTGGTTAACGCGGTATTAGCGGTTTATTAGATAATGATTCCTTTAGCTGTTATTATAGAGTTTAATATTTAATCAGCGCTGCATACAGCCCTGCATACATCCCCCCCGATCCGGGCCCTCACCCCGTCCCAGTGTGGATTCAGCGGTACAGTTTCCACCGGAATTCAGGGAAGTGAGCTGAACCAGCGAGCGCTGTCAGACACCCTGGCACACGCCCTGGCACACGAGCGCTCCTCCTCAAATATGACTAATTAAATCAAGGTGACTTTCCGGATTACTCTCTCTCGGGAGCTGTCCCTGACTTCCCCCTGCACTTCCTCAGCAACATCTGCTAACAGCTCCTCTCGCCTCCCACATTCTCCCTCCCTTCCACTCACTGTGCTTACTCCAGCAGGGCAGGCAGACAGGCAGACAGGCAGACAGGCAGAGAGACAGACAGAGAGACAGGCAGAGAGACAGGCAGAGAGACAGGCAGAGACAGACAGAGAGACAGGCAGACAGACAGGCAGACAGACAGAGAGACGGGCAGAGAGACAGGCAGAGAGACAGGCAGAGAGACAGGCAGAGACAGACAGAGAGACAGGCAGACAGACAGGCAGACAGACAGAGAGACGGGCAGACAAACAGGCAGAGAGACAGACAGGCAGGCAGGCAGACAGACAGAGAGACAGACAGGCAGGCAGACAGACAGAGAGACAGACAGAGAGACAGGCAGAGAGACAGGCAGAGAGACAGGCAGACAGGCAGGCAGGCAGAGAGACAGACAGGCAGGCAGGCAGGCAGAGAGATAGGCAGACAGGCAGACAGACAGACACAGAGACAGACAGACAGACAGACAGGCAGAGAGACAGGCAGACAGAGAGACAGACAGACAGATATTTGCCACGGCTGTTATGTAATGAGGGAGGGGTTACAGTGCCCTATTGTACTCCGCTCGTCTGATCCGCGGGCCACGGACACCCTGGTCCCTCCCTCGCCGCAGCCCTGTTCCTATTCAAATCCAGACACTCCGCTCTCGTCAGGTTAGGCACCGGGAACACAGAGAGCTTTTGATTTTCGAGAGTGCTTGATCTTCAGCAGCTTTCATGTTCGCGGGAACACGACTTCTGCGCCTTTGACTCCGCTGTCCCGACAAAGGGACAAAGAATGCCTTTCAAGTGCTGGAGGTACGGCGCTCCTGCCTTTTCCTCTAAAGCGATCCCTGTCCCCGTGCAAATCTGACTGATGGGCTACATTACAGACCTGAGCAGGTGAGACATGGACAGAACGGGGCTGTTTGATATGTCTGAGGAACAGCCAACCTAGGGCCCATTGCTTCACTGGCACAATTACACCGGAGCAATTCAGGATTTCACTCTGGAACAACAACAACAACAACAACAACCACGACAACCATGACAACAACAACAACAACGACAACAACAACCACGACAACCATGACAACAACAACAACAACAACGACAACAACAGCACATCAGAGGCTGAAACGGTGGTGGTGAGGAAAGCAGAGAGACCTTCTGACCTGCTAAATTGTTAACATGGTAGTAGATTTTATAATAGAATGAATAATAGAATTAGTTTATAATAGAGTTAATTTAGCCATTATTAGAAAAAACACTAAACAAAAACTGCGTCCAAACTGCATCCACGGACGGACACCACGAAGGAGCCGCTGCTCCCCAAAGACAACACTGCGGCCAGTCTAAATTTGTAAGACCACCTGGGTGTCCCACAGGACGTCTGGACAGATGAGACAATCAGAGTCCTTAGCAAACCCCATGAGTCGGGGGAGATGCTGTGGTAGGGCCTGAAGAGGGCTGTGGAAGCAGGACATCCCAGAGACACTGATGATCTGAAACACATCTGCAGGAGGAGCGTTCCAGAACTCCTCCTCAGCGTGGAGCAGATCCTAATAGCAGCTCCAGGAAGGGTTTGGTGGAGGCGATGGGTGGAGGATCTACAGGTCATTAAACTGAAGGGTTCTAGAACCGTGAGTAACTGATGTGAGTGATGGATGAACGATTCTATTAGTGATCAATCCAGATCAGTCCAAACAGATCAGCCGGGTGTTCAGCGCTGTGCGGTTCACGGCTGTAGTAACCACAAGTAGAGAAAACTGAACACCGTGAGCGTTTAGAGCCTCCCTGCTGCACAGCGGCCTGAGGGGAACGAAGCTGAGGAGCCGAGCCAGCAGAGCACAGATCTCTGAAAGAGAGGATAAACCTTCAGCCTTCTCCAGCACAGGTAGACAGTCAGGTGAGGGATGAATTCCACAGTCTAGCCCTAACCAGTGTCCTCTAACACTGGGACTATATAACTTCATCCTTTTCAATATAATAAAGGTTTTATTTAATTTATCTCTATCTATCTATCTATCTATCTATCTATCTATCTATCTATCTATCTATTCTAACTTTAACGTTCTACCAACACAGGGCTAAACAGCCCAGCCCTCCTCCAGTGCAATGAAGAACAGGAAGTACAGTGCAAAGACAAATACAGAAGGGACACATGACCGTATGTACATAAACAGACACATGCAGAATGTGCAGGTCCGGTCTATAGTGGATCACACACAGCAGTGCTGCTGGACACCAACCCTAACTATCCAGCCACCAGCAGGGGCACCAGCGCCCTGTGGGCAGTGTCCTGTGGGGCAGTGTCCTGTGGGGCAGTGTCCTGTGGGCAGTGTCCTGTGCCCACTGATGAAGGACTAGAGGATGACCAACACTGCACTGTGCAGCAGCAGATGAGCTATCGTCTCTGACTGTCCATCTACAAGGTGGAGCAGCAAGGTAGGAGTGTCTAATAGAGTGGACAGTGAGTGGACACAGTGTCTAACCCTCCAGCTCCTGAGTCACAGTTAAAAGAAAGCCTTAACCGTCGGAGCCAAATGACCTGACAGACCAGCCGATTTCACCTGAACCCCCAGCTCTGTCCTGACGCATTTCAGAAGCTGCTGTGTGTTTTTGTTGTTTGTTTTGTTGTTTGTTTTTTTGTTTGCAGTTTCCAGACACGATGAATTAATCTCCATCCGCATGCAAACAGGTCCTAATGCCAGGACAGTGCTATTCAAATCCTGCCAAAGCAATTACCGCTAGCCCCTGCAAAACAGGACACTGTGTCCTGATCAGAAACGCTGTCTCACATTTAGATGGAAATAGTGGCGTGGAGGAACGAGGCCTAAGCAGCCTAGAGCGAGAACACGCCTACCTGCAGCTCTGTGCTCAGATACACTATATGACGCTCTATCTGGAGACCAAGCAATAAATAATAACGCTGTATACAGAACAGGAACAACGTACGACCATCACACAGTCCCCAAACCAGAACCCGTCAGTGTCTGTAACGTCGTCTGGGTTATATCAACACACACCCAGAACACACACCACTAATACACTAAGTTCCACACTTGACCGCACACGTGACGTAAGCAGGGACAGGTCTTATCTCTGTACCTGACTGACCCAACACCAGCATTACAGACCTCCAGCGAGCAGTGGTGTCCTCCATGAGTCCTCCTGTTAGTGCAGCACCATCAGCAGACGGCTGCACCACGCAGGACTACATGCACACAGACCGTTACCACGACTGTCCTTAACACCACGTCACCGTCACCAAAGACTGCAGTGGTGTCGTACCAGACTGTCATGGAGTGACTCAGAATGGCAGCGGGTCATCTTCAGTGACGAGTCCCGCTTTAGTCTTGGTGGAGACGCCCAACGAATCCGTGTGTGGAGGCACCGTGGTCAGCACCAAGATGAACGGTGTGTGGTCACACGTCCAGAAGGCCTGGTGTCCCTCCACCTCCACCCCTACCGCACCATCTGCAGGAACTGTGTGAGGATGTTCAAGCTGCATGGGATGGATTATCACAGGACTCCATCAGGAACCTCTACAGCTCCATACCGAGACGTCTGGCGTGTTGGGTTAGCGAACACGGCGGCCCGACGCCATACTGAGAGACAGACTTCTGTATGTGTAGCTCAATAAATATTGATCATATCAGTCTAAATTTATCACCAGTTATTGATCCTGGTCACCTTTATCCTCCTTCCCAACACACCCGCACTCCCACACCTCCTCCTGGGTGCAGGTATTACTGTGATGATGATGTACATGGTCACTGCTGCTGCTAGCTGTATTGTCCTGTGCCTGTTACTACAAGAAGATCCTGTTTGGTGTGTGGAGTACGGTGACCCGTGAGAGGAACACCTCCGAAGTGAATGTAAATAAAGGAAGTGTTCTAAATGGAGTTTGAAGCGTACAGCGGTGGAGGTCTCCTGTCAGAGTGTGTGCTTTGTACCTGCAGCTTTGTGTTTGAGGTAAGTGGGACAGCACTGAATCCCGACACTGCAAATTTGCTGTGGCAAACGGAAAATAATTCCAGGGAACGACAGTGTGCGGCTGTGCTGACATGTTTGGATATTTTGCCTCTCCTGCGCGTTTGTGAGTAATGTACGGATATTCGGAGTTAAAGATCATCAGCGCTTGCTGAACGCCGCTACATTATTGATGCCATGAAACAGAGGGAAACTGAACGTGTGCAGAAAAGTAAGAGACCACACCACATCCATCAGGTCAGTGCAGTATATCCATACGACTGACGGTGGTGGAAGTTTCCAGATAAGTGTGGTTCTCTACCCTGGCCTTGTAGAACCCCCAACCACACTCAGTAAGGCCTTGGTGATGAGCTGGTTAGTACACTGCAGTGAATCTGGAATGAGGATTTAAACATTCATGAATGTGTTATAAAGAGGTTATAAGATGTTCAGAATGTGTAGACGTCCCAGACTCACCCAAACATCCAAAAACTCCCAACATGGTTTAATGATGATGCCTGTTGGAGTGAGCCGTTCTGAATATGTAGCTTCATGCCAGTTGTCATAACAAGCTAATGTGAGTGCTGTGTAGCCTTATGAACACAGTTCCCCGTAAAGCCTCACCCCTGGCTAAAACGAAGCCCCTCAATCTCCACTGTGCTGATCTGGGACTGATCACCTGACTGATTTCCTCTGTAGATCCGAATCCAACTGTTAACCAAATCAGGTCACGCAGAGGAATCATCTGCACAGAGGAGCCCCTCCATGCCCGGGGGTCCCGCGTGTGTGGCCCCAGATTTGCCCTAAAACAACATCGCTGCACCCTGATGGGTGACATCCTGATGGAGTGTTTTGGGAGCGGAGATTAGAGTGCCACAGCACTTTTCCCAGCATGCTCTCTCTCCCTTCTGATCACAGCAGGAACTTTTGAACACGAGTCTCGCTGCGTGTGCTTTAGCGCCGACTACATACACAACCCCCAACAGCTGCTGCCCCTGAAGGCAAAATGAGGAGGCCAGGATCCTTTAATGTTTAAAGTGGAGGGTCGATGGGATGTGTACGCTTTGCATATATGGAAATACACATGGATCCGACCCGCTTCTGGAACAGTTCATTAACATGAATAGGCTGGCTTTTCATAATCATAGATTAATATAATACATTCCACTACATCACAGCACACTGTTCTGAAAAGCATACGTACCTGACAGTCTGTAATCTATCTACGTTAAATTCGCTTACCTGGTCGCTGAATCGGTGAACAGACTGGCTGATTTTAATGCACCGATAAATATCAAACATCTGTCCATCAGTGTGTAGCAGTGTGAACACATATCCAGTGTGCGGTGATCTTTAGCTCTGAGGTCTTTCAGCTCCGCCTGTAATTACACTGTTAACACCACATAGTCTTCCCAGTTCTCCTAACAGAACTAACCCTGTGTATGTTTCCTCACCCAAAGTAAACTACTGCCCATCCTGTGTGGTCTGATGGTGACCTGCTGCCCATCTTGTGTGGTCTGATGGTGACCTGCTGCCCATTACCTTCTGACCAGATTACCTACCATGGAGCTTTATTCTGTCCTACACTATGTGGAGTCTGACCTGATCTTGCTGACGCATCTGATGATAATACTGTTTATCAGTTTCAGAATCAGACATTTTGTCTTCTGCCTTCCTCAGCTGCCCCAGAACAAACAGTTATGGGATTATATATGAAGATCACATAACAACTGTAGATGTTTAAATGAAGGCTTCCATATACGGACTGTGGGTCAAATCTGGTTCAGATGGACACCGTAAAGTGAGGCTGCCACGAGGCAGGGCTGGGTTGCTGGTCCCACAGTGGACAACTGACCACACACTACTAATCTGAGATACTAGCTGACGTACAGCGAAAGTACATCAGCACTCACCTTTAACTAGCAAGGACTGGGCCGTGAGACCAGATCCAGATCACTACGGGATCAGTAACAGGTTCTCAGTTCGATTAAACAGAGGCGGATATAAAGGCTGCTCACCAACTTGCTCTGGTGCAAAGCAGCGTGGGACAAAGTTCTCAACAGCTTGACTCTGTACCAGCTGGAGCAAAGGAAGTGAGGAGGTGCAGCAGGTAGATGTGCATGAAACAGTCGGAACAGCAAACTACCCCCTGCTACGGCCAGTCAGCTGGAGGCTACATTTTCTTCAAGATCTGTCTATCCATCCATCTGTCCATCCATCCAGACGCAGCCCTGATAATGAACAGTCTGTTTAGTTGGTATGTGTCCTAATGACTGAATGATTGCTCTTCTCTTACAGTCCACATCCTTACACGGCATTAAAGAACACAACCTGACATGGATGTAGGGTAAAGGGAAACCCGGGACCGGAGATGTAGTGGTGAGGGGAAGGATGGTGCAGGGATGGCGGTTTGTGGCAATCGGTGAGTGAGTCATCCTATCACATGTAGATGACTGAGTTATACGGCCATTAGGGGGACGAAGACCCCCGGGGTAATATGTCCCTTTCATCTTATTTTCTCTCCTGATCGAATGACGGAGCCTAATCTAATCTCTGACGCATTTACCTGAATGCATATGATCAGATTTTACTCTGAAGTTCCCGGCTTGATCAGGGCATTCCTGGCACTGATTGGCCGAGGAACGTTTGGGCTTGATCTGATTTGCCCTGTATGTGATTATGGCAGGGTGGCAGAGAGAACGGTTTGGGTTGGCTGGGTTACGCAGGGATTGATAGCAGGTTGGCAGGGCAGCGGGAACACAATACACAAATACATCGTTAATGGGTGGAGCTGAGGGCTTAGCTCCACCACTGTTCAGAGTTACCCTGGCCTTCGAGAGGTCTGCAGCAGGGTTTACTGTTCTGTGGTTCTTCA
This sequence comes from Prochilodus magdalenae, assembly GCA_024036415.1. Taxonomy (NCBI): domain Eukaryota; kingdom Metazoa; phylum Chordata; class Actinopteri; order Characiformes; family Prochilodontidae; genus Prochilodus; species Prochilodus magdalenae. The sequence goes on from JAMWET010000890.1 coordinate 235,877, forward strand.
AACCCACAAACCCAATTCCAAGAGTAAGGTTGGGACAGTAAGTATGCCAAATGCTAATATAAACCAAAAGTATCTATTTATAAACATTGTATAACTTGTATTTGAACAAAGATACGCAATATTAAACTCCATTCCTTCTTTAATCATAAACCACTTTGCTGAACATACATTAGCAAAAGTAAAAGTTTTTTATTTTTTTTTATTTTTTAAAAGTTTAAGATTAAAGAAAAAGAATAATATTCTGAGCAATAAACAGATTTTACCTTCTGCAGTACATAATATCATCTATATAATCGGGCAGTCCGGAGAAATCAGTCCGTGTAAAGGACACTGCTGGAAATGACCTTCGCCTCCTCCAATGGCTGTGCATTAGGAGGAGAAGCTTCTCTGACAGATACTCGGTATGAGCTCAGGAACACTTTAACAAACTGCTCCATCCACAAACACAGACCCGAGAACCCTCGACTAGGTATCCTATAAAGAACCGCTCATTCCAGGACACTGAAACTAAATGCACAGTCCTGGTCAGTCCTGGTGACCTCATGGTCTGCACATTGGCTGACCCAACACAGGCAGCCTGTTCGTTTGCTAATGGGCTCAGTGAGGGAAAACTCAGACACGTGCAGTGTCGGGTTGCCAAGACTGTGACCGGTACCCCTGGTAGTCCACCTGTGTGAGGCAGAGTTTGTGTTAACGGTCCTCCAGCCCTTTACTAGCGGTCAGCTGCTGATGCACCTGAGACTCTACCTTCCCTCTGTAGGGGGCGCTCTACCTCCTTCACATCAAGGCTGGCTTTTGCTTCTTGCTACATGAGTCCAGAGAGTCTACCCAGCGTCTTTCCAAACTTCTAAACTGTGTAGCCAGAATCGGTGGGCTAAGCCCGACTCACATCCCACCAGTCCTGTGAGTGGTTCATATCCGCTGATGTAATCATTGTGCATATTAATAATTTAATAAACACATTTATTATAATACAGTATATGTGTTACTGACCACGAGCCACAAGCTGCACCCTGACAGTGACCCACACACATACACAGGCAGTGTGCTCGGAGGACACTAGCCACCAGTTCTGTCCAGCTAGCTAACCGATGCCTGCAGGACAGGGGAAGAAGGAGGGGCCTCGTACCCCACCATAGACCACAGAAAGGCCAGTTCCACTGCTATGGGTGGCTGAGCCCTCGTCAGGACACACGTCTGTGAGGAACACCCTCTCCCAGTAACGGGACCCAAGCTCAGCCAGAACTCAGGAGCCAATAAGTGCACATTCCTATGGCACGAAGGTTCAGCTCCCATCCATAGGTGGGGGGATAGGGATTGATCATTTACTAATCGGGTAATCACTGATCTCACACGGACTGCTCCGTCAGGGGCTTCTCCCATACACCATTCCAGTCCTGCAGGAGCTATAAGCCATCCTGGTGTACTGAGGGAGGAAAAACCACTCCAGCTGTGCGTCCGCTGACTGTTGTGTGTGTTGACAGTAGAGAGGAGTCTTCTGAGGCCGAGGTGTCCTAAACTCCGCCCTCCTACTCATGATCACGGAGAGCTCTGCCGCTTATCGTGCGGTGCGTGCTCTCTGACTGGCTCAAATCTCATCTGCTCTCTCTCTCGTCTACTCTGGCCTCCTACTCTCTCCTCTCTCTCGCTCTCCTCTCTCCTCTCTCTCTCTCTCTCTCTAGGTTCCTTGTAAAGCAGTGGCCTGGACTCTCAGAATGTAAATCTGATAATTAGTCAGTCCATCAGGTCAGTAGTGTTGTATGCTTTTGCTCCAGCACCAGCAATGTTTGGTGTGTGTGTGTGGTTTGTGTTCGGTGTGTGTTATGGTGGCTCATGCCTAAGCCTGAGGGTCGCGAGGGAGGAGCCAGTAGATGCCATGCTAGAAACCTGTATAACGAACTTTACAATGACAACCCTTTGGATGACACTCGAGGCGAAAGGCAGTCACTTACCGTGTGACCCCAAAAAAAAAAAAAAAAAAAAAAAGGGTGAAGTTCAACCTTGACTATATTTTAGAACAACTTGCGCTCGCACCAAGTCATCCAGCACGTTTCTGTTTTACCTTTTACTGTATTCAATTTTATGTTATATATGAATTTGCAACTCCTCGCCGCACGTTTGCCATATGTTTTCATGGGAAAAAAAATAGTCATTGCCCACACATTGGGGGTGCATGTTATAGTGCAAATGCTATTTCATAAGATGAAAGTCATTGGCTCATTTGTATTCCGTGTCATGGTGCTGTCAGATGTTCATATTGCACAGTATTTCCATTTTCATTTTTTAGCTCACACTCATATATCATGACGATAGTCCCAACTCACATAACGCTATTGTGAGAGAAGCTTGGCAAGGCCCGGAACTGAATAGTATCCCTAAATGGCACCTTCTCTCTCCATTGATTTGAAGGAGCCCACTCTGAGGTTCAGACAGTGTCTGGCCTACTGCTTTATGATAATGGAGGACAGAGAGAGAAATGCGTTCTCTCCGGGTCCACTGCGCATTTCTCCCTCACATACCACACAGAACATTCCTTTCCCCCGGTGTGTGGTTGCATTCTGGCTTTCCAGAGGCCTGGCCAGGATTTGGTGCCAACGTGACTCACGGCCTATAGCTGGTAAAATAGCCCCTCAGTGGCGAATGCCTTCGCAATTATATCCAAAACACGCATGCACACACATGGCGCACCCCCCATGGACCTGGATATACACTGGGAGATTCTGTAACCTTCAATACCTCCCTCATAAAACCCAGCTTCAAACGCACCTATAAACCTGGCCCTGCTGTTACTGATGTTCTTTCTAACCTCTCCTAGGCCCATAAAAGGAATGAGTGGCGATACGTCTTTCGAGAAGAGTGGCTCTCTGATGCGCCCCTCCATAATAAAGAGTCTATCAGGCAGCGCCTGCATCTCCCTGCCTTCCCCACCAGTATCTAGGATGTCACAAATCCAATTATCATCAGCTCAATTTTTCATCCTGTTCTAGCCTAACAGTTGTGGAAACACATTTTACGACAATCAATTTGTAACTCTGCTTGGCCTCTCCAAGCAACCAACCACTTCAAATATGCGAAGACGCATTCATTTTCTTTTTGAAACATAATAGAGATAGTTTGGCAAGTAGGAACACATTGACACAACTTTAGTCTGTTCCCTGATGCAGCTGATCAGCCCAGACACAGTATGTTTGATTTCTGAAGCATGCAGAGGCTAATAGATAATAGTGGCTCAATTAGCACCATGATTTTGAGATTTTAATCCCTTGTTGATCCCACAGTGGGGAAATTTAGTCTCTGCATTTAACCCATCCGTGAAGTAAAACACCCACAAACACACTCACTAGTGAACACACACACTATGGGGCAGTGAGCACACTTACCCGGAGCGGTGAGCCCCAGCCCTATCCAGCGGCGGCGCCCAGGGAGCACGTTGGGGGTTTAGGTTGGCCTTGGCTCAAGGGCCACCTCAGTCGTTACTGTCAGTTGTGCAGGGAATCAGAACGCGGCTGACCAACAAATAATAAAACAAAAAATAAATAAAAAAGGTGCTAACGATGCTAAAACTAAAATAATACATTGACAAAAAGAATCATTTGGGGACCAAGAAGGAGCTGGCTGGAAGCGAATAAAACCTTAATACGTTGATGAATGTAATGGGTGATATGTGTATGTGCTGGTCACACCGGCAGCCTGTGCTAGCACCACCTAGCCGATGTGTTTTGGTTGTAGGCAGTGTGTTTATACAAAAACCATGAGGTGGTTGACATGCTGATGAGACGCTCCCACAATCTGCCATACATTTGTTTGCATCTAATACGCTTTCCATGTCATCATCTTGTATCTATATAATTATGCTTCTGCTTAAGCTTTATTGATATTTAGACCGCCTTTATGGCCATTTTGATGCCATGATAGTTTAGTTCATTACGGCATCAGAAGTAACCCCTTGATCCATTCTGCTAAGGGAAGCCCCCTATTCTATGCTTATGGTAATGTTAGCCACATAGGCTTTGGGTCATTTAGGGTTATGCGCTTGGGAAAAAACTTATGTAATGTGAAAGTCAGTGAAGAGCGGCAGGCCCATAGTAATTTGAGATGTATGTTTTACTTGTAGTTTCGGGCTAACTTTTATCATCATTAAACCTTTCAGCTAACACTAATCGTCAAGATGGTAAAGGATGGTAAGGGGAATGATTTGTGGTGATGGTGAGAACTGTCAGGGATCTCAGCCAGAAGAGGAAAAAAAGGACAGTACATAGTAGAGGTGACATTACAATTATCACAGTGAATGGGATGCCCAGTTTATTGGGGCAAACTGCAATGAATGAAAGTAGGCCTCTAGTAGGCCGCGTTGCGTCTGCCCTTGCTTAGCCTGGGATACAAGATGAGATATAATGGCATATTTTCAACATGGCATCTTGGGGCCCACATTTGGGCCCTACAGATGTTGCCAGCCAAGGCCTGTAGAATTAGATTCCTGCCCGTGTGTATGTTGCTGCCAAGCTGGCATCACAGCTGCGTCCCATTAATGCTTGATTGGTGATAAATCTGGTGACGCAAGGGCAGGCCAGGCGAACTGTTACCGTACTGTGGGCAAAAAAAAAACACCGACCAAACATTCACCACCCGAAAACATTCATGGGAAAGCCTTGCTGTGTGTGATGTGGGCCATATCCTCTGACGGAAGCGTTTCTGTTGGAAGCCTTCTGATCACCACTGCAAACGAAGGTGATGGAGGCCTGGCCCCCCTACAAATGGCTGGGAACATGTAATGACAGTGCGCAAACAGGGGGTGACTCCAAACATACTTTTTTTTCCACCTTTTCCAAACGGCCTGGAAATGCGTCCACAGGTAGAAACAGGGGTGTGTAATGAATGTGGTAACGCTGTGTCTGGATAGTGGCGAAAGCGAAACTGTGATAGCTGGCTTGTGCTTATCGGTATGATCAAATGATCCTCTCGCACTGGTGGTCTATCTATTGCGGATCCTGTTCTCCATGTGTGCATTGACCTCATGGTAGGCCACATCACACCTGGAATTCATTTACATATTGGTGGACCATAATCGCAACATGTTGAGTTTATTGGCAGCAATCTGATTTTTTTTTTATCTGTGTGATATGATATAAAAATTAAGTCATATAGAAATTTTGGAATGCAAGTTGATCACTGCACCAACCCTAACCCAACTATATGAAGATATGAGACAGTAAACCGGACGTCTACCTGCATAGTACAGTTTAGATGAGACCAATGTATCAATGTATCTAAGCTAAATGTCAACATAACTAACTCACTAACTGATCCTTATGTGCCGATTAGGGTTGATCAAAAATCAAAAAACCAGAGCAAAAGCCTACAACTATTACAGCAAATAGATCGAAGCAGCTGTTCTCTGTATATCCTGGAGGATGGGCTGTGTATCACTGGCTGCATGAACATGGGCTGACAAGAATGTGAGATCCATTGCGACCTTAGTCACAGACATTCGGAGGTGGAATGTGGATGTTGAGTCCATGTGGGTATTCCAGTTTTCCCAGCTGCCCGTGACAAATTGTTGCTAACATCGTAGAAATGTTCCTACCATAGTTCATGTTTATGAAGCCACTCTGCCTACATATGTTTATAGGCAGCCTCCACTATATGTGACTAAAATGATTGGGGAAGTTAGGTGAGACATTACAGCTACAGGAGCCTTTTATGACATCCAGGTCTAAAATCCATAGGGAATTAATAGGGAGTTGCCCGTTCCTGCCATCGGCAGCCTGCCTAACACAGCTAGCAATCATCTGGAAAGCCCTTTCAACTGAATTTTAAAGTGTGTTGTGTGGGAATTTTTGCGCATCTGAAAAAGTCATCTTGTCTTGCAGTCTCTGTGGTAGTTCATC